>JAJPUD010018062.1:0-11280 GCA_023553655.1 Myrmecobius fasciatus
TCTTTTTCCACTTCACTAATTTTATTTTTTAATAAATTGGTGTCTTTTTCATATCTCTTTCGCAGGGCATCATATCCTTCTTGCACTGATTTCAGTTTATTTTCCCATTTATCCTCCAGCTCTCTTTTGAGGTTCTTTATGCAGTCTTCCAGAAAGGCCTTTTGAAAAGGGGACCAGTGATGGTCCTGGCTGATGTTCTCTGGATTTTTGTCCAAAGGAACCTCTGGCTCTGCGGTCGTTTCTTTGCCTTGATAAAAGCTGTCTATGGTGAGAGCTCTCTTTTGCTTCTTCATCATATTTTTTTTTTTTTAGACAGTGTGGATATCTCTTTAAGGTAGGGGAAAAAAAAAGCGGCGGCTGCAAAAAGCTTTGCCCTGGGGCACTTCGACGAGTTGACTTAAGGTGCTGGGCCGGTGGGGGCTAGGATTAAGTCCGAATTACTCCTTAAACAAAGCAAGTCTGCCAGAACACCTGTCCCCAATCAGGGCAGAGTGTCCCGAGTGCCTCAGATAAGCTCCAGGTGTTTGGAATTTGGAGTTTGGAGTTTGGAATTTCTTCCACGATGAGCCGAGCTGAGTCCCACCCTCACTTCCGGCCTGCACAGTTGTCCTCTATTTATCTCTCTGTCCGAGTCCGACTAACCTGATATGAAGTTATCCAGAGAGCTGTGCCCAAATATTTCTGAGTTCGTTGACTTGAAGATCAGTTCAGAGGCTTATTTTATTGTTGATTTGAGAGAAGATCGGAGGAGAGGCAGAAAGTCACCTTTTCACTCCGCCATCTTGGCTCCGCCATGATAATTATATTTTGACATATCATTAACAAAACTGATTTTGACACGTTATGAAACAATCCTAAGAAACATCTTTTATACCTTAAGTATTCCCAAACTACTATTTCCTTGTATGTATTTTTTTTTCTCTATTAGAATATAAGCTCCCTGAGGACAGGGGCTCCCTCACTTTTATAGTTGTAAAACATTGTTCATTCATTCATGGTGCTATGATGTTCCATACTATTTCCATCTCATTACAACTATCACATTCTTTCTGAATTCCTGCTGCCCCAACTTTCTTCTTCTTATTTTTCACAATAGTTCTATATTAACTCAAGATTAAGCCAGTCTTTCCCTGTCATCACCAGGAATAATTCAGAGTTCAGTTCCTTACTAATTATCAAAATATTTTTAAATACTGTTTCAGACTATCCAATGACATGCATAGATTCACAAGTCACAGCTTCTATTTCAGATGTAGCTCCAGATTCCTAAAGACATATGCTTACTCATTTTCAAGGAAGAGGGGTTTACCTAATTCAACTGATTACAGGAATAGACTACCTTTTCTAGGATATCCTGACATAATAGTCAGAGTCTTAAAAATGGAATATCAAAAAATCTGAGTTCAAATTTCATTTCCAACACTTACTGACTGTGTAACTTTAAACAAGTAGTTGGTGGATTTTTTTTTAAATCTCTACTTAACCTCAGTTCCCTTAACTGCAAATTAGGGGAGATATACTTTATACCTCAAAGAGTTATTATGAGCTTCACATGTGTTAATGTAGAAAAATGTTTTGCAAACTTTGAAATGTTACTGTATCTATTAGTTACCATAGTGACAAAAGGAGAGGAAACAAGATCTATTATCTCATTCCTTAATATACAGAAATTTTATTAGCTTAAAGTTTATGATGCAAATATAATACTATATTCCCCATCCCTTTACCTTTGTGCTTGCTGTCTCCTATACTTGAATTGAACTCTCAATTTAACTGTCTCAAAGAATTTTTCTCTCTAGAGACAAAACTGAAACATCTTCTACATGGTCTCCCTCAATTCCCCCAAATTACCCTAATTGCTTCTCTACTTTGTATTATCTTTATATTTATTTTAGATATATTTATATATGTAATCCAAAATGTGCTTTACAACTTTAGATTTATGATGCCATGTACATATTGTCTCCTCAATTAGAATATAAGTTTCTTGAGAGTTGAGATTTGCATGGAACCTTTATATAGTAGGCTTGATAAATCATTGGTAAATGATTAATTCACCATGGAAGCACCAATCCACAAATCAGAAAAAATAATATGAATAAACTTTAAAATATTTCTATTATAATCAACTATGACTTTGAAAAGGTCATACAATGATCATCCTCACTGGACTAAAATTTAATAATCCCGTAGAATTTCTGATATCCATAATGCTGTTACTTAATGAAAGATTCTACAGATTAAGCTCTAAAGTCAAATGAAATATCAAATGTAGACTTGGTTTCTTTTTTGCCCTGCTCCCAGTTAAGTTAGAATGGTAGATGACATTCTCTTTCTTCCATATTTTCTTTTCTGTATGAAAGCTGCTAAGTGATACAGTAATAATGAGGATTTGGCCTATGTTCCTTCTTTCATTAAAATAAAGCTAGCTTCCTGCCAAGACTGAGTGTAATCTTTAAAAAGCTCTTCTGTCTTGAGAATAAACTTTTGCCCTCTTTTCTAGCCAGGAAAAGTTCAATCATCCTGTTTTCATATTATGGGAGAGTTACTCTATTATTTTCCATATCTAAAGGCTTCAAAAGTTCCTAGGTCCTTATTAAAAATGAGATTGTAGAATCTAAAGGAGATTTAGTGACAAAATAACTCACAAATAAGTACCTAATGCTCATAAAAGCACTTTTCCAAGTTAAGCAATAGCTCAGCTTTCTTTGTGAAACTGAAAGGAAGGAATGTCACTTGATAGAAGCCTAATGACAATGAGAGCATAATGAAATGACTAAACTCATAAATCTGTCACATTTAAAGACTGAAAAAAACTTACCTACCTCCAAACTCTATTTCCCCCACTCCATTCTTTTTTTTTCTTCTGGAAGTATATTCAGAATTATACAAAGAGTTGTCTTTATTTCTTTTATTGGAACACTTACATGCCTGAAAGTCAGAGTTATTTTCTTGCCAACTTATTCTTTATCAAATATATCTGATTTATATTCTTCAAGATTTAGAAAGGTCAAATTAATTTCATCATAAATTCACTTTCAAGGGGCATCTGCTGTGCAGCTTGGTACTCCTGTTATAAATAATGCTTTCTTCTAAGTAACAATGTGATGTTTTAAATTATATTCAGCCATGGAAAAGATTTCAGAACTATTCTAACCATATCCTCTTGATGCTTTAAATGTATGTCTCTGGCATATCACACCTGGCCCCATTTTGGAATTTGTACCAATACATTATTCTCTTCAAAAGTACTATGCATCAGAACATAATTTAAAATAAAGAAATTGGCAAAAAAGCATGAGAAAAGACACACTTCTAAAAAAAGAAACCATATAAAATATCATATGGAGAAATGAATTGGGTAGATACATTTGCTTACGCATATGTTTGTCTCTACCTTTTGTAGAACCATTTGTCAGGTAGACTTTTAGTCTAAAAATAAACTTCTAAGAAACTACAGAGCCAATCAGAACTACATCGAATGGCAGTACATTTTTAAAAGGGACGATTAGTGATTCGAATGTTAAATGTTCTGTGCTTGCGTTGAGCACAATCAATTAAGCAGGACAAGACATGCAAACCTTGAAAATTTGGCTTTAATGAGTAGGAAAGGAGAAAAAAAAAAACAGACTATCTCCCAGTTGGGAGTCAGCTTAAAAAATAAATTCTGCTTATCTGAAGTCATTGCCAATAATCTTAATGGGTTTGAATAGCCATAAATGTTTCTTAGATTCTATCTATAAAGGGAACAGTGTCTGCATATTAGCCATAATATACTTTACCTCTTTATTGCTGTGGCTGTTGCAACTCTGATTATCATAAAAATATGTACTGACATGGTTAAGTGCACACACACACACACACACACACACACACACACACACACAAACAGACGATAAGGTCTTTCCCAACAATCTGAAGATGTGTCTTTACTTTGTGGTCCTAGCCAATCTTTTCCACACTTCTTTGACTTTGATGTTATGTTTTTTTTGGCTTTCAAACTAAACAATAATTTTAATAAATCTAAGCCATTCTTTGAAAGCTAATTCCCAGTTTTCTGTAATTATGCCACTTTTGCCTGTTACATTTGTTCCAGTGACAGCTATTTCTGAATATGAGGGATTATGTACTCAGTAAAACATAAACTCATGAAGGAAAGGGAGATGTTTTTGACTTTATATCTGTAGAACAAGACACAAAACAGGGGCTTAGTAAGTGCAAAGCAAATTTAATTGATTCAAATCTGAGAATTTTAAAGAGGCAGCAATTCAGGAGAAAAGAGCACTGGTTTTAGAGTCAGAATACCTAGGTTCAAATATTACCTTTGTTACATAACTACCTGTGACTGAGCAAATCTCTCTGGGCCTAACTTTTTTCTCTATAAAATAAAGACATTTAATTAGAGTTCAGTCAAATATCGTCTCATTCAATATCTATGATCTATGATTTTCTTTGATTTATTATCAATAAAATATTAAAACAATTTTAATAAAAATATTGATTATCAGGAAATAAAACTGTTATTTTCAAAACATATGCAAAGATAATTTTCAACATTCACCCCTACATACACTTGTGTTTCAAATATTTTCCCTCCCTTGCCCCATTCACTACCTCACATAACAAGTAATCCAATGTACATTAAACATGTTCAATCTTCTATACATATTTCCACAATTATCTTGCTACACAAGAAAAATCAGCTCAGGGGAAGATGGAACTAAAATGGCAGAGAGCAGACACAACTTTCTGTTACCTCTTCTGCTGTTCTTTCAGACCAACAGTAGATTAAGCCTCAAAACTGATTTTGGAGTCACAGAATTTACAAATATTTGCAGTACAACACAATTCCAGAAGAAGATACCTTAAAAACACTTCAGAAAAGTTTTGTTTCAAACTAGCAGGGGGACAGTCTGCTAAGCCCAGACAGCAGAAAAAGGAGTCAAAGGGCAAAAAACAAATGTGGGGAGTCAGAGCATTAGAGCTTCCACATACCTGGGAAACTTCTGTGAACCTCTTGGGCTACTCTGTCATGGTTGCAAGTGGATGATGTAGCAGATTTGCTACAAAAACAAATTGTGAACCACTGAGCCCTGGAAGAACACCAAGCATAGATGTGATTACCCAGCACCACAACTTAATCAGTAGAACTGCCCCTGCACAACTAAATCTGCTGTCGCTTCCTTGCATTAAGAGCAGACCTCAAGCCTTAAAAAGTGAGTAAAAACAAAAAAAAAGAATTCTCACCATAGATAGCTTTTATGGAAAAAGACAAGAACAAAATTCAACTGCTTAAGTTCCTAAAGGAAAATTAACTTCAGATGAAGCCCAAAGGGAGATATGAGATGGTCCCTATTTCAGGAGGTTTTCTTGGAAGATTTCATAAAGGATCTTTAAACAGAATTAGAAAAAAAAATTGGGAAAAAATGAGATCTTTGCAAGAAATGATGGGAAAAGAATATAACTCTCTACCTAATAGATTTGATGTAGTGCAAAAGCATATAACTTCACAAAAAAGATATGAAAAAGATGCCAAATTATTGAAAAACAGATTTTGTGAAATGGAAGAAAAAGGAATGAACAAAACAATTCAATTGAGCAAATACAAAGGGAACTAAAAAAAGGAAACTGAATAAAATAATACACTAAAAATTAGAATTGAACACATGGAAGTTAGTGACTCAATAGGACTTCAAGAATCAAACAAAACCAAAAAATGAAAACTAGAAGGAAAAACAAAATACCTCCTAGGAAAAATAACTGATCAGGAAAATAGATCAAGGAGAGATAATCTAAGAATTATTGGAATTCCTGAAAGCTATAATGACAAAAAAACAAAAACAAAAACAAAAAAACTAGACATTATCTTACAAGAAATCATTGTTAAAATGCCCTGATGTCTTAGGATCAGAAAGTAAAATAGCCATTAAAAATTTTACAAATCAGTGCCTGAAAGAAAACCCAAAATTAAAACTCCAAGGAATATCATGGCTAAATTTCATAACTATCAAACCAAGGAAAGATGTTGCAACCAGCCAGAAAGAAACAATTTCAATACTGAGGAATCACAATTAGGTTTACCCAGGACATAACAGCTTCCATCTTACAGGATCAAAGGGCCTGGAATCTGATATTCTGAAAAGCAAAAGAACTGGGAATACGGCCAAGAATAAGCTATCCAGCTAAAATGAGCATTATCTTTCAGGTAAGAAGATGGACATGCAATAATATAGGTTAATTTCATCTATTTCTAATGAAAAAATTAGAAGTAAACAACAACAACAAAAAAAAAAACTGATATCCAAACACAGAACTTGAGTAGCTTAAAAAGGTAAAAAGGAAAAAAAAAACTCTTGAGAACTTCATTTCTCTTTCTCGATTTTATGCAAGTAATTATCTAGAGATATAAAATTTCCCCTAATAACTGCATTGGCTACATAACACAGATTTTGGTATGTTGTCTCATTATTGCCATTCTCTTGTATAAAATTATTAATCATGTCTATGATTTCCTGTTTCATCCATTTATTTTTTAGTATTATATTAGTTTCCAATTACTTTTTGGTCTATTTTCTCCTGGCCTTTATTATTGCATTTACTATTTCTAAATGCATTAAAAATTTCTGCCTTCCTGCATTTGATTTTGAAGGTTTTTATGCTTTAACACATGGCCAATTTTTGTTTAAGTTACATGAATCACTGAGAAAAAAGTAAATTTGCTTGTCTCCTTTTAATTTTCTTGGAAGATCTATCGTACCTAACTTTTTTTTTTTAACATTTTGTTTACCTCCCTAACTTTGTTCTTATTTATTTTGTGGTTTGATTTATCTACTTATGAAAGAACAAGGTTAAATTTCCCACTAGTATAGTTTTTCTCTATTTCTTCTTGCATCTGTGGAATCTGTGCAATAGGTTAGATATACAAGACACAGTAATCAATGACTATATTTATCTAATATTTGATAAACTGTTAAACTCCAGCTTCAGAAATAAGAATTCGTTATTTCACAAAAATTTCAGGGAAAATTGGAAAATAATATGTCAGAAACTCAGCATAGATCTCACACACTATATGACTATAAATTCAAAATGCGAACATGAATTGAGCATAAAAATGATACCATAAGCAAATTACTAGATCAAAGAATAATTTGCCTATCAGATTTTTGGAGAAGAGAGGAATTTACAAAAAAAGAAGAACTAGGGAACATTATTACATGTAAAATGAACAACTTTATTTACATTAAATTTAAAAGGTTTTCCACAAAGTCAATGTAATTAAGTTGAGAAGGAAATGACAGCTGGGGAAAAAAAATCTTTACAGCCAGTGTTTCTGATAAAGGCCTCATCTCTAAAATATATAAAGAACTGTGTCAAATTTATAAAAATACAAGTCATTCCCCAAATGTGAGAAAACAGAAACAGTTGTGAATTGATCCAACCATCCTGGACAGCAATTTCAAACTATGCCCAGAGGGCTATCAAAACCTGCATAGCCTTGGATTGAGCAGTGTTATTATTGAGTTATATTAATTAGTTCAATTGTTTTCTAGATTTCAGTTTTGTTCATATCTCCTTTGGTTTTCCTAATTTCTAATTTGGTTTTTAATTGGGGTTTTAAAATTTGTTGTTTTTCTGGCTATTTTAGTTACATGCTCAATTCATTGATTTCCAGCTTCTCTATGTTATTGTTTTAATGTTTCAGAGTTATAAATTTCTCCTAAGAACCTCTTTGGCTGTATCCCACAACTTTTGGTATGTTGTCTCATTATTGTAATTCTCTTGGATAAAATCCTTGTTTCTATGATTTGTTGTTGGATTTACTCATTTTTAAGAATTAGATTATAGGGAGCCAAGATGGTGGAGTGAAAAGGTGACTTTCTGCCTCTCCTCCGATCTTCTCTCAAATCAACAATAAAATAAGCCTCTGAACTGATCTTCAAGTCAATGAACTCAGAAATATTTGGACACTGCTCTCTGGATAACTTCATATCAGGTTAGTCGGACTCAGGCAGAGAGATAAATAGACGACAACTCATAGGCCGGAAGTGAGGGTGGGACTCAGCTCAGCTTATCTTGGCAGAAATTCCAAACTCCAAAATCCAAATTCCAAACACCTGGAGTTAATCTGAGGCATTGGGGACACTCTGCCCTGATTGGGGGAAGGTGTTCTGGCAGACTTGCGTTGTTTCAGGAGTAATTCGGACTTAGTCCTAGCCCCCACCGGCCCAGCACCTTAGTCAACTCGCCGAAGTGGCAGGGCAAAGCTTTTTGCAGCCACCGTTTTTTTTTTTTTTCCCTACCTTAAAGAGATATCCACACAGTTAAAAAAAAAAATGATGAACAAGCAAAAGAGAGCTCTCACCATAGACAGCTTTTATAAAGAAGAAGAAGAGATGATTACCCCAGATCCAGAGATTCCTTTAGACAAAAATCCAGAGAAAATCAGCAAGGACCATCACTGGTCCCCTTTTCAAAAGACCTTTCTGGAAGATTGCATAAAGAACCTCAAAAGAGAGCTGGAGGTTAAATGGGAAAATAAATTGAAATCAGTACAAGAAGGATATGATGCCCTGCAAAAGAGATATGAAAAAGAAACCAATTTATTGAAAAATAAAATTAGTGAAGTGTAAAAAGAGTGCAATGAAAAAATTGGCCAGTTACAAAAGGAGCTTAAAAAGGTAACTGAAGAAAACAACACTTTAAAAATAAGAATTGAACAAATGCAAATGAAGGACTCAATAAGACTTCAAGAATCAGTCAAACAAAAACAAAAAAATGAAAAATTAGAAGAAAATATGAAATATCTCCTAGGAAAAACAACGGACTTGGAAAATAGATTTAGGAGAAACAATCTAAGGATTATTGGACTTCCTGAGAGCCATGATGAAAAAAAATAATCTAAACACTATCTTCCAGGAAATCCTGAAAGAAACCTACCCTGAGATTTTAGAATCAAAGGGCAAAATCACCATTGAAAAAATTCACCGATCACCTCCTGAAAGAGACCCCAAAATTAAGACCCCAAGGAATATCGTGGCTAAATTTCAGGACTATAGCACCAAGGAACAGATTCTGCTAGCAGCTAGAAAGAAACAATTCAAATACTGAGGATCAATAATTAGAATCACACAGGATCTGTCAGCCTCCACACTGAAGGATCGAAGGGCCTGAAACCAGATATTCCAAAGGGCAAAGGAACTTGGATTACAGCCAAGAATAACCTATCCAGCTAGAATGAGCATTATCCTTCAAGGAAGAAGAAGGTCATTCAATGATATAGGTGAATTTCACCTATTTCTAATGAAAAGACCGGATCTGAACAAAAAATTCGACACCCCAACATAGAACTCAAGAGATGCATAAAAAGGTAAAAAGGAAAGGACTCTTGAGAGCTTTATTTTTACTAGGGTAATACTTAAAGTTTGGGGGTATAATTAAGTAGATATTATTTGATAATATGAAAAAGAGAACTAGAGAGGAAAAGGTTGTCATACTGGGGAAAAGAGGGAAAAAGTGGTAAAATAATATCTAAAAAAAGGAGGTAAAAACAAGGTAAAATCTCTTGAAGAGGCAAAGAAAACCTAATATAATTGAGAGAAAGAGGGGAGGGAGATGAGCATTGTGTAAATCTTACTCTCATCAGGTTGGGCTCTAAAAGTGTATATCAGACACTTGATTTCACATAGAAACTTGTCTGTTGCTAAAGGGAAGTGGGAGGGAAAGGAGGAAAAGTAAGGGATAAAATAATAGAAGGGAAAATAGAAGAATCAGGGGAAAGGAGTAAAAACAGGGGGAGGAGATCTAAAGGGTGGAGTATCGTTTGGGGGAGGGAGTCATCAAAAGCAAAGTACTGAGGAGGGAGGAAGGGAGAAAGGGGAAAAAAAAGGGAAAATATAACTTGGGTAAATAAGAAGGCAGGAAATAAAGAATTAGTTATTCTAACTGTGAATGTGAATGGGATGAACTCTCCCATAAAGTGGAAGCAGAGAGCAGACTGGATTAAAAACCAGAATCCCACAATATGTTGTCTACAAGAAACACATCTAAAACATAGTGACACATATAGGATGAAGGTAAACAGCTGGAGTAGAAAATATTCTTCAGGTGAACAAAAAAAGCAGGGGTAGCAATCCTTATCTCAGATCAAGTAAAAGCCAAGATAGATCTAATCAAAAGAGATAAGGAAGGAAACTATATTTTATTAAAAGGTACCATAGATAATGTAGCAATATCTATACTAAACATATATGCACCAAGTGCAATAGCTCACAGATTCCTAGGGGAGAAATTAATAGATGCAAGAAGAAATAGACAGCCAAATTATACTAGTGGGGGATCTCAACCTTGCTCTCTCAGAATTAGATAAATCAAACCACAAAATAAACAAGAAAGAAACTAGGGAGATAAACCAATTGTTAGAAAAGTTAGGTATGATAGATCTATGGAGAAAGTTGAATGGAGACAGTAGGGAGTTTACTTTTTTCTCAGCAGTTCATGGAACCTATACAAAAATTGACCATGTGTTAGGGCATAAAAACCTCAAAATCAAATGCAGAAAGACAGAAATGGTAAATGCATCCTTTTCAGATCATGATGCAATAAAAATCACATGCATTATAAGGCCAGGAGAAAATAAACCAAAAGTTAATTGGAAATTAAATAATCTAATCCTGAAGAATGAATGGGTGAAAGAGCAAATTATAGAAACAATCAATAATTTCATCCAGGTGAATGACAATAAGGAAACAACATACCAAAATTTGTGGGATACAGCTAAAGTGGTTATGAGGGGCAATTTTATATCTCTAGATGCTTACTTGCATGAAATAGAGAAAGAAAAGATCAATGAATTGGGCTTATTATTAAAAAAAAAAACTAGAAAAAGAACAAATTAAAAACCCTCAATTAAATACCAAATTGGAAATTCTAAAAGTAAAAGGAGAAATTAATAAAATTGAAAATAAGAAAACTATTGAATTAATAAATAAAACTAAGACTTGGTTCTATGAAAAAACTAACAAAATAGATAAGCCTTTAGTTAATTTGATAAGAAAAAGGAAAGAGGAAAATCAAATTGTTAGCCTCAAGAATGATAAGGAAGAACTTTCCTCCAATGAAGAGGAAATTAGAGTAATAATTAGGAGTTACTTTGCCCAACTTTATGCCAGTAAGTTTGATAATTTAAATGAAATGGAGGAATATCTACAAAAATATAGATTGCCGAGGTTAGCAGAAGAGGATATAAATTATTTAAATAGCCCCATATCAGAAAAAGAA
>JAJPUD010018063.1:0-11982 GCA_023553655.1 Myrmecobius fasciatus
AGATCTGATGTTTCTTGTGCAGTAAGATAACTGTATAGATATGTATACATGTATTGGACTTGTCATATAATTTATCATATTTAGCATGTATTAGATTACCTGTCATCTAGGGGTGGGGGGTGGAGGGAAGGAGGGGAAAAGCTTGGGAAAAAAAGTTTTTGCAAAGGTCAATGTAGAAAAATCACTCATATGTTTTGTAAATAAAAAGCTTTATTTAAAAAAAGAGAGAAAAGGAGGACAAGGAAAAGAATTTTAGGGAACATATATATTGAGATAGCGAGAGGAAGTAAGTCTACTTAAGAAGGTAAAACATAGAAATAAGATTAGTATCCAGATGGAGAAATGATTGGAAGCTAAGAATGATTTTTCAAGAAGGAGGTTTCAGTCAGCTATATAAAATGTCAAAGATCTGGATTTGGTAGTGCTCTATATAAAGATTTAAGGTAGGAGATGAGGTACCAAGATCTAATGTGATAGATAACTTCATCTAGATAGATATGTAGACATTATGTGTATATAGGGATACCAGTGGAACTTCTCTTTTCTTGGCTATAAAGAAAATTCTCCATATTTGTTTTCTCTTTAAAAAAGTATTGGCTTTTACATACAGTATAACAATCCATGTAGACATATACACTGGATAATACCCCTTTTGAGGGGGCAGCTAAGTGCTACAGTAGATAGAGAGCTAGGTCTGTAGTCAGGAAGACCTGGATTCAAATCCAGCCCAAGATACTAGCTGTGTGACCCTGGGCAAGTCACTTAACACTGTTTTTCTCAGTTTCCTTATCTTTAAAATGAGCTGGTAAAGGAAATGCAAACTACTTTACTATCTTTGCTAAAACAAAACAAAACAAAAAACCAAAAGGGATTACAAAGAGTTGGACACTGCTGAAAATAACTAAACCTTTTTAGTTTAAAAAAAGCAGCCTTTTTAGAGAAATAACTATGTTTGGTAAAATGCTGACATTAATCTGATTACCATACCATGAGGAGAAAATAGGTCATCTTTTGATAGACGTTCAGAATCACCTGAATACCTTGAAAGGAATTCTTATTGCCAATATTTTCTGAAGGAACATACATAATGACTACATTTCTCTTATTTTTGTTATCTCCGCTTCCTCCTCCAGCTTTCAATGTCAAGTAGCATCAGTGCAATATGGTGAAATGTCAGTACCCTGTCATGTTTTAGCATTTGTGTCATGTATTATTTGTGATGCTAGTAGATTCTAGCCACCAGACCAGCTCAGCTTTGAGGAGTCATGTTAGGTATGAGATAAGTGAGATAAGCTTCCTGCTGCCTTGGTGACTAAGTACCTTCATTACAGATGGCAATATTATTTTGATCCATATGACAGACAGTGTTCTGTCTAGATGCTTCTTTCCATAGAAATCATAGAGACAGAAGGCATCATTGGGATCTGTTAATTCATCTTTTCAACCTTCAACATAACTGTACTTGAACTAGTATTTCTTTAAAGAAGAAAACAAGTTTTCCTCAACCTCGCTATTCTCTGAATCTATGTATTCTTCCCATTCTTTGTCATGAATAGTCTATATTGGATGCCTTCACTTTTTTGTCATTTACTTCCTAAGTCATTACAAAATATGGTTTCTGTTCCCAATGATAAATACTATTCACCATATCCCAATTGCCAAAATATTTGTCTTTTCCTCTTTCTCATCTTTCTTGACTTTTCTGGTTTGATCCTGTTGTCTACCTCTTTGCCTTCTTCATTATCTCCTTCTATTCATCTCCTACATTCAAATTCCTGAGTTCTCCTCTCTTTACACCTTTTCCCTGAACAACCTCATCCATTTTCCATTACTTTAAATAATACTTCAGCTCAGATAGCTCTAAAATCTATATTTCCCCATCTTTTCATCTGAGTTTCAAATCCACATTTTCAAGTATCTTGCTAATATCTCCACCTCAAAGTCAATATCTGGCTTTAGCATCTTATGATTCTATGTCCAAAACCAAATTCATCATATTTCCATTGAAATCAGCATCCCTTTCCTACCTTCCTTATTAATGGTGATACCATTTCTCCAGTTGTCTATTTTTGATTCCTCTTTTTCTCACATTTCTCTTAACTAATCTATTTCTAAGACTTAGAAATTCTGTCTCTATGAACACTCTTTTCAATACTTACCTCTTTATTTCTGTTGCCACCACCTTAATTTATTCTTACCCCATCTTCCAGCCTGCTTATCCTTCTTCAGAATATTCAAGACATTCGGTACTTTTTCAACCTACTTGTTATATTTATGCACATTTTTATTCTCTCTTCCTGTAAGTTGATTAAGGGATTTGATTGTATCTTAGTTAACTTTGTTTCCTACCCATGTATTTATATTATTTATGTCTTTATTACAGTTTTATTCATTTTTGTTGAGTATTTCCCAATTTATATTTGAAATCTTTGACATAAAGCAGTGAGAGATTAAGGAATGTGCCCAGGATCGAGCAGCCAGGTTAGTCAAAATCTTTCCACATGAGAAAGACCTTCAGATAGTTAAACACATTCATTATGCCTTACTTCACCCTAAGTTTTTTCCTCACCAATGCGTGGCATAGCTCCAAGTTGTCTCTCTAACCTTAAAGCTTTGCTTTGGAAGCATTCAAGCTTATCAATGCTCTTCTTAGAAAAGGGATACCAAAAATGAAGCATCATGATTTAGAATTAGGCTGCTCAGTACAGTGTATAGTAGATCTATATATGTAAAATCTTCTCTGTGAATTCTCTGAGTGTCTTGAGATCATACAATAGAGAGGTGAAAAAAACTTTTGGACCAGATATCTCTTCCATTTCTGAAATTCTAGAAGTCTGTGATTTTACATAATCATCTGTCTAGTCTTCTGACTTTGAGTAGATAAGGAATTTTTAGTTCTATTTTACAGATTGAAGAATTCAGGACTAAAGAAATTTTGTGATTTGGCCAAATCTACAAATTTCTTGGCTAGGCAGATTGGAGACTCGAACATGCATTTTTTTTGGGGGGGGGATTGGTGCAGTTTTTTTTTTTACATTTTTTTTATGTTTTTTTACATTTACTGTAGCACATATGCATCTGGCTTAAAATAAAATAATGAAAATAGAACAAAAAAATAAAAATGAAAAAGGTGTACAAAAAGCCATATAAAGCATTCATCCATAATGAAGATTCAAAACTAGATTAGGTTAGTTTCTTTTTTGAAACTGGGTTCAAGATGGGAGCTAAGTTTGTGTATGAAGAATTTCAGTTTGAGAAATGTTTGTTAAGCTTCGTACTATGCACAAGTCACTGTGAGCATACAAAACTAAAAATAAAATGGTAGCTTGTTCTCAAGTAACTTTTATTCCACTGGAAGTTACAGAGAGGTGTTGTGTCATTTTTGTCATGTCTGACTCTCTGTGAGCCCTTTTGGTGTTTCCTTAACAAAGCTATTGGAATGGTTAGTCATTTCTTCTTCCATTTTACAGATTAGGAAACTGAGGCAAACAGGGTTAAGTAATTTGCTTAATTTGGTTAATTTATTTGGCTAATAAATTCTTTAATAGTGAAGTAGAATGGATTATTTTGGGGAGTAGTAAGTTCTCAATGGTTGAGGATCTTTAAGTAAAAGCTGGATTACTACTTGAACCAACTGATCAATCAATTCTCTGGGTGAAGTCAACAAGCCCATAAAAAACTATATCTTTTTTTTTTTGAGTAAAAAAAGCTTGGTTGGCAGAATTCATAGAACAGAAAACTTGATTTAACATTTATTAAATGTTGAATATGTGCCAGACACTATGTCAAGCTCTGGATATACAAAAAAAAGGTAACAGACAGTGCCTGCCCTCAAGGAATTTGCAATCTAAAGAAGTTTTAGAAAAGATTCCTGTTTTAGGTAGGATTTGACCAGATGGTCTTCATTATCTCTTCCAGCTCTGAGATTCTATGATTCTTTTTTCTGATTTGTTTATGGACTTAAACTGAACCATGTATTCTCCTCTCTAGATAAAATTTATCTAGATAAGTAAATTCCATGTTTTGGTCTAATTCCAATTACTTTAATTTTAGCTTTTTTTGAGGGGGGGAGCAGAAATAGATAGGTTATGTTACTTATAGTGGTATTCTCTTTTAATGTGTTCACATCACTATTTTGAGAGGTTTCATGATAAAGTAGCGAGAGTGCTGGATCTCGAGTAAGGGAACTTGGGATCAAATCCCAGATCTACCACTTAAAACCTTTTGACTTTGATTGAGTTACTTAATCTCTGTTGCCCTCACTTTCCCCATCTGTACAGGGGACTGGACTAGATGACCTTTAATGTCTGTTCCACTTGAGATACCATATTTCAGGTTGATAAACTTGGAAAGTTCCTTCTAACCCTGAAATTTTCCTTGGTCATGAATATTCTAAGATTATCATCATTTCTTCATAGAGCTTCTTTGATCCATGGATCAAACCAAATAATGTAGCAAAGTTAATTTAAAATGGACTTTTTGTTTCCATGTCTTGATACCCGTATTTCAAGAGGTCCTTATTCTTCTCTCTTCTGCTTGCTATTTTCTGTCATTTTTGTTTTGAGGCAGTAGAATTGGACCAAGTTCTGCCGTGTCCTCAACATTCTTATCTAAGGAATCTTCAAGCAGCTTAACCCTGTCAAAAGAAGATCACACCAAGTGACCTATGCAGGAAGCCCCAACATTCCAGACCTCCAACCATTAGTTGTGTCTTTCTAGTATGGAGCATATCACTCTACACACAGAGTCTCCACTTTATCACTCCTTGCATCATAAATAAAGGAAAGAGCTGTCTGAAGCTATTAGAACATTTTCTTAGATTATTTGGAATTTTTCAACTTTAAATATTAAATGAAAGGCCTTTGACCTCTGTCATGATAGTCATAGGGTAAAGACATGGCTTCTCTCAGGCAGATTTAAAAAGCAAAGCCCATAATCACTTTTCAGATGCTTTCCATTACTTTTGTCATTGGAATCTCTGGGTGAAGTCACCAAGCCCATGAAAAGTTGTCTTTTTTTTTTTAATAAAAAAGATTGGTTGGCAGAATTCAGAGAACAGAAAACTTGATTTAAAATTAATTTCTTCTAATTGCAAGGATTTACTTGTTATGATGTTGAAAATTGTATGTGATGTTAAAAATTTATTAGTTTTTTCTAGAAGGTTAGAATGGAAAAGACTTTTTTCTATTTTTGGAATGAGTGAATGAGTGAATGTGTGTGTGTGTGTGTGTGTGTGTGTGTGTGTGTGTGTGTTTTGTAGAGAGAGCTGAGACCTTAGTTTAAAATTTAACTTCTTGTCATCTAGAATTCTTTGCTAGTAAACTTAAATATAGAAATGCTGTGGTGGATCAAGGAAGCTTAGAGAGGTTTTTAATTGATTGATTTATTCAAAAAATTGATCTGAAAATGATGACTTAAAGGAAATGACAGAGCAGGAACTTAATAATAATGCTAATCATCATCATCATCATAATGATAATAGCTAAAACTATATAGGACTTGCTATATGCCAGGTCCTATGCTAATCACTTTACAATTATTATTTCATTTGATCCTCACAACAATTCTTGGAGGTAGGTACTATTATTATCCCCATTTTACAGATGACTTAACTGACATAAAGTTCCCATAGCTAATAAATGTCTAAGGCTGGATTTGAACTCAGTTCCTCCTAGCTCTAGGTTCAGCATTCTATCAACTTGTGTTAATACTGGATGGAATGGACCCAGAATTAGTGAATCTTATTTTGCTTTCTTTGAGATTGAGCAACAGAATTCTCAATATCAATGCTGTTTCTTTAGGCCATTGCTTGGAAGCTAAATATTTAACAAGATAGGACTATGAAAGACTCAGCTATGTTTGCACGTATGGTGGAGACATGGGAAAGGATTCAGGGTTAATTCTTTGAATCAAATTGTCATTATTGTAAGTACTATAAGTGCTGCATTGCTTCTTCTGATTTGTTCTGTGGGCTCTTTGGCTTTGGACCAGAGCATGCTTTTTTCCTGTGGGTTTTTTCTCTCTCTTAAGCTTAGTTCTTAGATCCAGTATCTTTCTGATTAGATGAGGAATTCCTGTCTTTGATCTCTGGATGGTGCCACCATTTACTCTGTTGACTTCTGGAATGTGGCACTGTGCTCAGATCCTGTATCTTGTACTCTTTCTAAAACTTTTAGCAAATAATCAGCTTCATTTTCTAGGAATAGGAAACAAAAGACTGAAGGAATATGAGAACATGACAAGAGATAATTTCTGGATTCATGACATCCTGTTCAGTTAGTCAGTCAACAAGCATTTATTTCTTAAGCTTTAAACTATGTGCCAGTCACTGAGCCAAAAGAAAGTCAAAAACACTTTGTAACAAGGAAGGCAACAAGCAAATAACTATTAATATTCAAGATATACTTGTTACAAATAGAAGGTGATCTGGGGGAGGAACTAAAGAAAGAAGAGAAAGACACTCTGAAGAAGAGATTTGACAGGAGTCTTGAAAGAAAGGTAGAGAAGCAAGAACACAGAGTTTAGAAGGAATATTTCAGAATAAATGAGTATAGGTTGAGTTGAATCTTTTTCAAGCATATATGGAAGTCCTCTTAGAAATAGAGAGTATCACCAGCCCTAAAGTTAGGAGGACTTGAGTTCAAATCTGGCCTCAGGCTCTTGAAACTTCCTAGTTGTGTGACCTTGGGCAAGTCACTTAACTCCAATTGCCTCAGGAAAAAAAAGAAACAAAGAGTATCTTAGTGAATACTGAAAAATTGTCAAGTTTATGAATTGGGCTTTTGGGTACACAACTATTTTCATGGCCAATTAATTGTTTAATTAGGATTTGTTGCTATAAGAAAGTTTTTTTTTATGTAGGTTTGCTAATAGTCTAATATTCAAACATACATCTGAAATGCACAAAGAAAATTAAAAGAATAAATAAGTAACCCAACCTAAATCTTTAATTTATTAATAAATGGAAACAAATAATCTAAATAAGCTATTTGGGTATATTTGTAACTAGAATGATAATTCATGAATTTGCTACCCATCTATCTATAGTAGACTTTCAAACTTTCTTTGAAAATAAAGTGAAAATAATATTCTTGGTAGATAATTCCTTGTGTTTGAACCTTTTTTTTGACATAAAGGGGAAAAAAATCCTGGATTTGAAATCAGAGAACCTTAATTCTAGTTCTAGTGCAATTACTTACCACTTTGAGAAAATCACTTAACCATATTGGGTTTTAGGTACTTATTTGTTAATATGGGCTAGATGATACATTGGTGCCCTTTCAGTCCTAAATTCAGCCCTATACACTGACTAGTTCTGTTGCTAGATGACTTGATATATGCATAGGAATTCTGACATCCTTTGCAGTATATTTGCTGTTTCATTTAGAAAAGAATGCAATAATAAAAATAGCCAATGTTTATGATGTTAAGTTCTAGACACTATTCTAAAAGCTTTAAAGTCATCATCTCATCTGATATTGACAACTCTGCTAGGTAGGTACTATTACGATCACTGTTTTGTAGATGAGGAAATTAAAGTAAGACAGTTATACATCTAGGAAGTGTCTGAAGCTGCATTTGAATTCAGATCTTCTTACCTCCAGAGCCCAATACTCCAACCACTGATGGGGAGTAGACCAAATATATATCTGTTAAAACTAAAGTGGTTAACAAAATTAAATTCCTATTTGTCTTTAATTTGTGTACCATTTCTAATTCTATATTCTCTCATGCATAGAGTCCTTGTTTGTATTTTTACCTCTAATACATAATTATTAAAAAAAAACTTTTGTTAAAGGTAGCACTTTATTGATTATCCCATCCCTTTTAAAAGTAAAGATACCTCTTGGTAGGATGAATGACAACTGAATGTGAACAGGGTTCATTATTAAATTTCAAAGCTATCAACACTACTGTGTGAGAAGCTTGATCATGCCCTGAGGCAAAACTATGGGTTTCATGGTAACTGAATGTGGGGTCACCAAAAACTTTACCTGGGAACATTAAAAGTTTTCTGAATTCTCTACATTCTGAAGTATCAAATATTCTACCAAAATTTAATTCTTTATATAAAAACAAACAAGCATATCCATATCATTAGCATGAACATTTGGTTTCAACTTTATAAATGGTGAAATTATATGTATACCAAAGAATTGTTTTCAAATAAGTTTATTTATGATTTATTATAAGTAAATGTTGGGTTTTATGTACCAGCTTTATATGCCTACATACTTGGGGTTGCATAAAAATTTCTTGGGTGAAAAGGGATCACAAGTAGAAAAAGTTTAAAAAGTCCTGGCCTAAGGAGTGTATAAATGGGTGCTACTATCTCAGAATCTTTGCTAGTAATTTTTAGGGTCTGGAAGTGGAGAGAGAGCTAGAAAGAACAGCAGCTCAAGAGCAACTAGCAGAAGGCAGAATAGAAGGAGGACTGGGTTCCGGTAGGGAAGGAATTTATCAAGGGCCATCTCTACAGGCTGAGATGTTTTCTGCTCTAAATGACCCAATACCACCATCTATACTCCAATGTTCATAGACTGAGAGAAATTGCAAGAAAATAGAAAACTCTTTCTCTAGCTTTCCCTCCTAGCTTCTGTCTATGTACAAATGCTGAGCTCCCTTCATTTGACCCATTTCAATATTTGTTACTGAGGTCTGAAGTTCATTCCATGCTCTCGGACTTTGGCTTCTAGTGTGACCTGGCTCTTTTGTCCCAAGCTTCACAGCTTTTGTTCTTGACACCCATCCAGCTTTGAAGGTGATGTTCAATTTTCCTGCCCTAATGCTCCCATGCTTGCGCCTAGCCAAATTCTAACCTATGCTAAATGGGACATGATACAGAGCCTTTTTTTTTTTTTAAAGTGATGTTTTCATGACTTCATCCCTTTCTCACTATTTACATAACCACCGGCCCAGCTCAGGTCCTCATCACTTCTCACTTGGATTATGGCAACAATCTCCTGATTGCATTCCCAGCTTCAAGTCTCTTCTCCAATCCTTCTTCGGCTGAATTGCCAAAGTAGTAAAAAGTCATCTGAGTCCTAACCTAAGCCCATAAAGAGACAGCAAAAACATTTTTGTGTTTGAGGACTCTGTGAAGACCATGCCCTCTGTGCTGATGAGAGTAGATCCAATGGACCTTGTTTCTTCAGGAATGCTGGGAATGTCTTGTGCCATGGAACATATATATATATATGAATAACATATATGCATGTTTATGTATGTGTACATCTATATTATGTGTATTGTTGTTGTTCAGTCATTTCAGTCATGTCTGATTCTTTGTGACTTTATCTGGGATTTTTTTTTTTGGCAGAGATACCAGAATGGTTAATTATTCTTTCTCCAGTTCATTTTACAGATGAAGAAACTGAAATAAATAGGGTTAAGTGACTTGCCCATAATCATATAACTAGTTAAGTATCTGAGGCCAGATTTGTTCTCAGCAAGAGTGTTCCTGATTTCAGATACTATCCACTGTACCACCTACTTGCCTAAGAATGTATATAAATACATGAATAGGTAATACATATATTTCAGCATACAGGTATATATGTGTATAAACGCATATGTACATGTATATAGACAGATATTTGTTTATGTACATACATATCACTTAAGTGTACATACATATTAAAATAATATATATATATATATATATAGATGTTTACATATACAGTTATATACACATTTGTATATACATTTACACACCTATGCAAAATATGTATATATAACAACACACCTGATCACAATACATATATGTATATACCCATCTATATATGTCCATGTATATATCACCTATATATACAAGCATATAGATGTATATAGATATCTTAACATTTTTCTTTTTGCTGAGTTAGTATGCTATTAAAAATCTCCTTTATTGGGCAGAGCTTCTGTCTATAGTCTGTTTTTTTTTTTTTTGACTCACCAATCTTTGAGCCTTTTTACTGCTTAATGAATCACGTGTTTTTCACCACCTTCTCCATCTATCTTTTGAGAACCTTTCTTTTCTAGTAATCCTGCATTTACTCATCTCCTAACATCCATGTAATTCTCTTTCAGTTTTACATTATCTCTACCTCTAGTAAACACCTGGCCTCTCAGTGGTTGATGCAAAATTATAGTATCTGTGGAGAGAGAGGCACAAAGAACGATTGTTGGGGAAAAGCCAATTTTTTTTTTCCTGGGGACTTCTCTCAGCCTGGTCTTCTGCTTTGAGATACCTGTTTAGTCAAGGACTTTTCTTGATATTTCCCTTCCCTACTACAACTCAGGTCTACCTTTGCTCCTCAAGGGTATGCTGGTAAGGTACTTTTGACTTTAATTTCTCTAATCATTATTTTTTTCTACACCCCTTCCCATCCCTGCTTAGTATTTTATATATGGTCCCTGAAGCATAGCTAAGTTTCCTCACTTATCTGAATATGAATCTTGTGCAATAGCATTCCAGTTTCAGGACTATTCTGACTTAGTCCAAGCCTATAATTGATTGAGATGTGTGCTCAGTTAAAGATATTTAGACTGAAATGGGGTGGAGTGGTTTTGATTCCACTTGTTGCACTTTGTATACCTTCCAGCTCCTTGCATAAAATGGGTGATTAAAAATTGCTTATTGAATAAAATTGAATTGAAAACTATCTCAGCTATTTGAGATTCCTGGGCAAAGCGGGAATGGGAACACCATACTTTATTGCTTTAGCTGTTGCAATTAATTAGGGTTCTAAAGGGGACTGGGAAGAGCAGGCCTCTGGGAAAGGAAGGCAAGGAAGTTCTTGGCCAGAATAGTTCTTGGAAACTGCTCAGGTAGTGTCTGGCACAGTACATTCTGACTGATGGAAGAGGCCAAGTTTTTGGAGATCTGGCTGGGATGTGATTATAAGCATCACATATGATAGAATTACACCATTGTCTAGTCCAAAGCTTCTTAAATTGTGAGTCATAACCTCATATGGATTCTCCTGAGTGTGGGTTCACAAAATTATGGTTTATTATCAGTAAATGTTTGATTTGTATACCTATTTTATATACCTATGTACCCTGGGTAACATAAAAATTTCTCAGGCAAAAAAAGAGGTTTCTAGTGGAAAAAGTTTAAGAAGCCCAATTGAGTCCAACTCAGTCAGAAATAAAATAACTTTCACAAGGTGATGGAGGTGGTGAATGACAAAGATGGTACTTAAACCAGGGTCTTTTGATTAGAAGTCCAGCATTTTCTTCCCACTTCCAACACACATGTGTGTGCACCTACATTATTCCCTCTCTTTGTAACATATAGTGACTTGTGGGGTCAGTCTCCTAGCAGGGTGAGAGACATCTTTTAAAAGTCTTTCCTGTGAATCTTGTCATCCTATAAGAAGAATTCTTGTGAACATCTTCCCTGATACCCAAATGAATTTTAAGTGGGGCTTTAGGGAAAGATTTTTTTTCAGTGAGTCAGGTTCTATACAAATATTATAAGTGAAAGAATCAGCCCATTTCCTGGCTATGATATTCATATAGCTGGATCTTTTGATCTCTGTATCACATCTCTATGGAGATAGGAACATGGCATTCTTCTTTCTCTTGGAGTTTATTCAAAGATCTCGTCCAAATGACCACAAACAACTGTATTAGAGCCTTATTGGCAAGTGTTTAACCAGAAATGAACTGGGCTTGAGACCAACCAAGAATTTAGTGAAAGTTGCTGAAAACCATGGCACAGGAAAACACTGGTATCATAGAAATGTTCAGGAAAGTGTGCAGACTTCTCTTGAACACTCTGTTTCCCTGTTTTACTGGGTACCAATAAAGCATGAGACTGATTCCTATGGGGTTCACCTTTCATATTCTTCTGAATACTATTCTAGATTCTTCCTCCCTTCTGCTTTGACTCTGGCTTGAGATGTACACAGATTCTCTTTCTTTCTTTCTTTCTTTCTTTCTTTCTTTCTTTCTTTCTTTCTTTCTTTCTTTCTTTCTTTCTTTCTTTCTTTCTTT
>JAJPUD010018063.1:12082-29626 GCA_023553655.1 Myrmecobius fasciatus
TCCTTCCTTCCTTCCTTCCTTCCTTCCTTCCTTCCTTCCTTCTTTTCTTCCTTCCTTTCTTCCTTCCTCCCTCTCTCTCTCTTTCTTTTCTTTCTTTCTTCCCTTCTTTTCTTATTCTTTGTTTCTCTGTTTCTTTATTTTCTTTCCTTCCTTCTTTTAAAAACATCTAGAACATGGCAGCTACAAATGAAATATTGGTGACCTTCATTTCTCCATGTGCTGAGTCTGAAGTACTCTTTTCTTGTCCACACATATCCATCAAAATGATATTATCTTCAAACACAAGAATTTACTTTTGTACTTCCTAATCTCAAAAGTGTGGCGATCCCTCTTCAGAGAAGTAGAGTTGATCTCAGTCAATGAATATCTTTATGTCAGAAAATGTTCCTTCATGGGTGTTATGATAAAGAAGCTATATTTGAACTTGGAACATTTCTTCATAATGATGTTTTCTTTTTTAGTCTTTTGTGAGTGTTGAAGATATCAGAGATATCTGAGTGTATGGATCAAAAGAGAAAAGAATGCAAGGAGACATGTGTTTATTAGCTCCATGCCACTGTCCATTTTTTCTTCTCTAGAATCAGTTCAATTACAACTGAGCTCTAGCAATGGGAGTCCAGATGGAGTCAGATTGAACCTTTTGGAGAAGGTCTGGGAGCCTGAGAAGGTGAACAGTTTGGCAGAACCATAACCAAGAGGGGGAGGGGAGGGCTTTACTCAAGGGCAATAACATGGGGAAGGACATGCTTCCAGGCAGGTTCAGACTCCTGATACTGTACCATGGCCTTATGATTCTCTTCTGGCCTATACTTATAATGTGACTGACTCCATTATCTTGCCTACAATGCCTAAAGTATAATTGCTGGGGTATATATTTCCTGAAGCCTGTCTCCCCTTCTCCCCCAATTCTGTGGTGATAAGGGCCAGGCTCTTTGAGAAATGATCACCCCCACCCTCAATATGACTGTACCCCTGATCAGACTGTTCTTAATACAATAGCTGCCTGCTTGTCCTGTTCTTTGTGCAAGGTAAAAGAATTTCTGATTATGATTTGGAGGTAGAAAAGAAGTTTTTCTTCTTGAATTAAAGGGAGGATATGGCAGTATCTTAGAATGAGAGCTGAAACCCCTTCATTTCACAGATAAAGAAATGAGACCTGATTTTTGCATTTCAATAATTTGGTCACTGAAGCTTTTTCAAAGCTTTCCATCTCAATTAAGCTATGCCTAGGAGTCTGTCTCAATATAATACATTTGAGGATAATTTCAAAGTGCACTCAGTCTCTCAGAACGAGTCCGCATCAACCTAGCTTCTTGACACTTCTTTAGATCAGGGCTTCTTAAACTTTTTCCACTCTAGACACTCCAGGTATATAAGTGTATAAAATAGGTACACATATCAAACATTTACTGATAATAAGTCATAATTTCACAATCCTCACATTCAGTTATGTGATTCCATATGGGATCACAACCCATAGTTTAAGAAGCTCTGCTTTAGATAACAAGTAACCCATGGTTATATTAGGTCTCCCAGAGTTCCTCTAAAATAAATGGTTTATATCCAGATAGATTCTGGGGGATATTGTTAAATCCTTTATGTTATACCTTAGGCTCCTGAGAGGCCCAAGCCCAAATATGCAGAATTGTGAGGCTTAATCCCAGCTCTGCCCATTTTTTATTATAGAACCACAAGTTGCATAAAATCTTTGCTATTTTGTGACTCAGTTTCTTCAAATTGTAAGATACATCCAAAAGGGTATTTGTTCCCTAGCTTCTTCCCTCATTATGCCTCATGAGAATTAACTAGTAACCCAAACCAGAGCACTTTCACAGATAGAGAGCTGCATATAGGTTTATGAGTTTAAGAACTCAGTTTCCTTAGTGTTGTTTCACCTCTAAATGCTAATTTAACCCAGATGTTCCCTGCTGCCCACTATCATTCTTGAGACAACTGTGGAACAGGTTTCATGCAATGGAAAAAAAGACTCAGCTGGGCTGCTGTTGGATGTATTTTGTGGCTGGATTGATGTGAGGCAGTGTCTACATGATGCCAAACATTCAAATGAAAAGTGAAAAAGTCAGTCAATCATCCAGATGTTTCTAACTATCTGTATGCTTGATGTCTTGTAGCTGAAACATCTGGATGGTTGAGTGAATTTTTCCATCTTGATAAGTTTTGGTCAAGCTATGTACTGTAGATGTGTTTAGTTATTTGGAAGTATGGATTATGAAAATATACAGGAGTCCAATTACTTTATTCCCATCTATTTGAAATATTTTCAGATTCAAAGCTCATCTCGGTTGGGAGCATGCTGGCTCTCCACTACCCTTGTAGTTTCAGGAACCAAATCTCTGTTTCTCATTTCCTTCTGAGTCTCTTTCTGTTCATGTGCTCCTCATTGCTTGGTGGGAGATTGGTATGGTTGAAGTGATTAGGGCAAGCAGACACCTTATCACCAAGTCATCCATCAAAACCACCTGTTATTCTCTAATTTATTTATTTATTTTTTTGCTTCAAATCTTACCCTTTTACTCATATGGCATCTGGCAGCCACACCTCACAATGTTCTGTCTCTCAATGGATAATCCTTGTTCAGAAAAAAGATAGTAGTTTATCTTGGCTTTGCAGATTGTTCAGATACTTGGGTTAACAATGATCATAAGACTTTGTGATTCAAAAACATTTGAGATGCTGAACAACTGACAGGTAAGCGTCAAGGCTCTTTGAGACAAGATTCAATGTAGAATAGCCCTGGGCAAAGAGCCCTACAGTTAGAATCAAAGGTCCCAATTTCAAATCCCACTTCTGTCACTTTCAATTTTGCTTTGAGTCAATCTTTTAACCTTTCCTGGCCAATTAGTTATTTAATTAGTTGTCTGGAACATATCAGAGATATTACCATAAGAAAATATTTATTCAGTTTTGCTGTCTTGTAAAATAAAAAAAAATCAAACACAAGTCTGAAATGTAAACCAAAGCAAACCTTATGCAAAACATGACAAAACAACCACTCCAAACTTTTAATTTATTAATTAAAAAGACAAAAAATTTAAGCAAGAGGGTTTGGGGATAGCTATAACTAGAAAGATAACTCATTAATTTGTTAATCTTCCATCTGCTAGAGACATCTGAACTTTACTGTTGAAAATAAAACTCTTGGAAATAGAATAAACAGAGCAAATACAGTTAGCAATACTATTTGTGAAAAGAGGGGGCAGCTAGGTGGCACAGTGGATAGAGCACCAGCCCTGAATTCAGAAAGACCTGAGTTCAAATCTGAACTCAGACACTTAACACGTCCTAACTGTGTGACCCTGGGCAAGTCATTTAATCCCAATTGCCTCAGGGACAAAAAAAAGAATTTAGATGTAAGTTTCTTTAATAAGGGCCTTATTTCTCAAATGTATAAGGAATGGAGTAAAATTTGTAAAAAAATAAGTCATTTCCCAATTAATAAATGATCAAAAGACGTGAACAGTTTTCAGATGAACTAATTAAGCTATTTGTAGCCATAGGGGAAAATATTCTCTAATTCACTATTGATTGGAGAAATGTAAATTAAAACAATTTTGAGGTACTGCCTTACACCTATTTGATTGACTAATGGACCATGAAAGGAAAATGACAATTGTTGACGGGAATGTGAGGAAAATGAGACATTAATTAATTGTTGGTAGAATTGTGAATTAACTCAGCCATTCTGTAGAGGAATTTGGAATTGTGCACAAAGGTTATAAAACCATGCATATTCTTTGACCTAATAATACCACTACTAGTCATGTATCCCAAAAGAGATGAAAATATATGAAAAGAACCTATATGTACAAAAATATTTATAACAGCTTTCAGATCAAAAACTTGGTAATTGAGAGGATGCCCATCAATTGGGGAATGGCTGAGTAAATTGTGGTATGTGATTATAATGGAACATAATATTTCTATGGGAAATGATGAGCAGGATGCTCTTATTAAAAACCTGGAAATGATGAGCAGGATGCTCTTATTAAAAACCTGGAGAGTTCTCCATAATCTTAAGCAAAATGAAATGTACTGTGTATGAAGTAATAGCAGCAATACAATGATCTATGACTACTCTAAAGAACTTAAGAAAAAATGTTATTCATACCCAGAGAAAGAACTAATTGTGTCTAAAAATAGAGTAAAGCATCTTTTTCTTTTAACAATTTTTTTCTTGATTTTTTTGGGGGAAATATATGTTTTATTTTTATAACATGACTTTATGGAAATGTTTTACACAACTTCATATGTGCTTTCTCAATACAGGGGAGGGCGGGAGAGAGGAAGGGAGAGAATTTGGAACTCAAAGTTTTAAAAACAAATGTTAAAAATTGTTGTATATGTAACTGGGGGAAAATAAACATTTTAAATAATATACTAAAAAGTATATGATTCTCCTCATGTTTGAACATCCTTATTTAGCAATGGAAAGAATGATCCATTTGGATTCAGAAGACATGGGTTTAAATATTAATTCTTGTAACAACACATAAAATTTTGGACAAATTAAGGCACTTTTTGAGGACTCAGTTTGTCATTTGTACAACAAGGAGACTGGACTTGTTTACTACTAAGGTTCCTTCTATCTCTTAATCTATGATCCTATAAGGCAGGAAGCTCTGATTCAGTCTAAAAATCAACTTCTAGAACAATTAGTCATTCTTGGTACATATCTCTATAGTAGGACTCTAGTTACTAATCAGACCAGATGATGCAGTTTAGAATTGATCATATAGCATGATTTCCCTTCTCAAGAAGTAAGTGCTTTCACTCAGCTGGGCCTCAGTTTCTCATCAATAAAATGTGAGGTTTGTCTAGATGGTCTTGTAGGAGCCTCCCAGCTCTCTATTGTTGATCTTATTATCCAACAAGTGAAGAAATTCAAATAACTATAGGAGTTTTATAAACTCTCTTCCTGACCTCTGGTAGGTAATTCATAATCTAATAGGGAAAGATTGGGAAATTCAGAAAAAATAAGCTTATATAATTAGCTCATATAATAGATGTATAATTCTGTGTTTCCATTTGTTAAAATATAATCAATCCTCCAATGAATCTGTGATTTCAGTGATGTGAATATTCCCTCCAACTACACAAATCTCAGTCCATTCACACATGCCCATACTGTGATTTAAGAAAGTAATTCTTCAACCTTATTATAAGGAGTAATGGGAACTTCCAAATCTCCAATTCTGCAACTTCTCTTATAAAATCAATCACTGAAACTACTACTGGAAACCAGATGGAGTGTCAGTATGGCTTTTATTTTTGTGAAATAAAAATCTAAATTAATCAATGGAGACCCAAAGAGATAGAGCAACTTGTCAGGTACATATTCGATGTACAAGAGTAGAAACTGGATTCAGATCCTTTGAATATAAATCAAATGACTTTTTCAATGACCCATATTGTCTGTCCTGTCCTGTTAAAGTTTTATGGAATCATAGGATGTCAGTCTGTCAATAAGCATTTATTTAGCTCGTACTATGTGCCAAACACTGTGCTAAGTACTAGATGGGAGAAATGGAAAGAATGGAAAGTTTATCATAGAGATAACCTAATTTAACATTCTCTCCCCTCCCATTTTCCCAATGAGTGATAACATAATGGATATAGAACTCTCTTAGGTACCAACTTACATTAGTAGAGGGAGTTTTCTAATGCAGTTATTCTCTATACCAATGGAACTATAAATCAAGTTCCTAACCTGTCAGTTTTTTGCAAACCCCTAAATCCAGGCCATATTCTTCCAATGACCCGAGTGACTTTGGGAAAGCAATGAGAACCAGATTTTCAGTAAATCAGAAGAGGAGCCATCTGATAGACTGGAGGGAACCAGGAGTCAGATAATATTAGGACAAAGGGCATCATTAATTATTTTAAAATAAAACTGTATTGGCTTTTCTTGATTAAGTTGGATAAATATTTTCCTTAAGCAAGTCCAACAAAGCTGTTTCCGTCAAGGTTGACTTCTCAAGCTGTGGGAACATCTGCATCAAACATTTGGTGCCAGTGACATAGCAAAACCAATTTGGAGTAGACAGGACTGACCTATGGCTCACTGACAGATTAGCAGATGAGCTTCCTTGAGTTTCTAAAAACAAAGCTGCTTAGACTTCGGTGGACAAGGCCAGGGAAAATGAACCCTGGATGGAATATCAGATAACAGAAAGTAAACTCTTCTCTGCCAGGTTTATTTTCCCCATTCTAGAAAAATGAAGATTCAAGAGGGCAGCCCAGAAAAGTGCCCAAACAAAACTCCAGGCTTGTGTAACAGGAGGAAACCCAATTGTGCCTCAGAAGCACCTGTCAAATGCATGTCAAGTTTAACATGGCCAGGCCCATAAACCAGATTTATTTTTCTATCATGACTATAAATTGCAACTCTGGTTGATAAGGTGATAATTTACTGAAAAGAAAAACTCAGATGAAAAGTGAGTTAATCACGGATTTATATGGTGCCTACAATCACTGACAAGCTCTGGGAGGGGAGGAGGGTGGGGTGTGGGAGGGGAGGAGAGAGGGAGAGGGAAGGGAGGGGGTTTCCAGCCCATGCTAACACATATAGGGATTTGCTTTAGCCAGGGAGGCAGAGACTGAACAGGCTCATTAGGCTATCTCACATATCAGTCCGCCTGCCCTCCCGCCCCGCCCCCAGACCCCGGGTGGGAAGGGAGCTGCTTGGTTAATACATGTTTTCATTCTTTCTCCATTCTTGTTATAAATGATTCAAAGGATAGCTGCTTCCCTCACTTCCCTCAGGGAGACACTTTCCCAATCTAATAGATCGGGCATTGTTGTGAAGTTTTGTCTGATGATTTTCTCATCTCATTAATCCTCTTTGAACTCCTCTAAGCCAGGCTCAATAATGCCTTTGCCCTCTTGGATCTGCTGCTCTTTCAATATTTGCTGCTCCTTTATGCCTCATTTCAGGCACCACATAATCTGGGACTGGGTTTTTCTTTCTTTCTGTAAAGCCTATCTGTCCCTTCTTGATAATGAGAGCTGCTCACTTCAGTGATGCATCTCGCTTGCCTTTTATTTTTTCTTCATCTCTTAACAGGTACATAAAGTATAATCCCAATAAAGCAGTTTGGGGAGAGAACCTTGCCCTTGAACTTTCGTCTCTAAGGTTCTTCCTTGCTCTAGTAGATTCTGTATTTACAATATGGAACATTACATATATTTATGAAGAATAACCTAAAGTTTAGGCTAAATGAAAAGAATTCCCTTCATTATTTTAAGATGTAAATAATTGAATTAAGTGCATGAGGGTTTTTGTCATTGTTTAGATTCCAGCTTCTTAAACTGTGGGTTGTGATTCGATACAATAACTTGTAACTGAATGTAGGAATGTGAAATTATGAGCTATTATCAGTAAATGTTTGATTTGAATACCTATTTTATATATTAGGTACCCAAGATTACATAAAAATTTCTCAGGTGAAAAGGGGTTGTGAGTGGGAAAAGTTTAGGAAAACCCAGATTAGACCTACAATTTCATCAGTGTAGAGGAACTTTTGGTGTGAAAACTTCTTATAATGATTCTCAATAAAATTACTTGTTTCACAGATGAAGGGGGTGTACTGAGAGGCTAAGTGATTTGCCCACTGCCATGAAGATAGTAATCAAATTATGATTTGAAGGTTTAGTCCTTGTCTCTTAAGAGTCAGTGGGACATCCCCAAACTTGCATGATGGGTTTCTCATTACCCTAGGTTCAAAGTGTTCTTCAGATCTTTACCTCTAAAAATACAGAGTATGAGCTTCCTTCAATGCACTTACATTTACATCCCTTCCACAGTGAGACTTTCCCCATCATGGTTTAGATATATCATGGGTTAGCATAACAAATGAAAGAATGAATAAAAAAAACAGGTAAAATTAATAATATACGCTGACCTTAGATGAAGTTTGACTAGATCAGAGAAGCTTAACCTAGGATTTTAAAAGTTTTTAAGTATACATGCACATACATGTATGTGTATGTGTGTTTTATTTTACACATAAAATATACATGTGTGTATACATATGTATATGTATAAATTTGGATAAATATATTTAATATAACTGGCTTCCTTAGTAATAATATGCTTTTTATTTTATACATTTAAGCACATTCTTATGAGAAAGAGTTCAAAGGTTTCCCCAGACTACAGCAAATAATGTATTTAAAGTAGGGCACATCTCCAAAGAACCAGTTTGTCTGGTTCTTATCATACAGAATCCTGGATATGAAGACAAAATACATGTTTTGCATTGCTTGATTGCTACCCTTTAATGATTAAGGTAATTATAATTACTTTTAATTGTAAATTAAAGAATGTCCAGTATAAATGCTATATTGTCTTATTCTAAACTATCTCGTTATTATCCCATTGAAAAACTAAGAAAATTCTTCTGTGCACATTCAAAGTTATATAAAGAACACAATGACATTAATAAAGCTATTATTTGATTGGGAAAAAATCTCTTCATCAGTCAAATTAAGGGGTGGACTCAAAATGTGAGTATTAATTGTCTGCTGCATACCAGGTACTGTGCCAGATCTTTAAGGTCCCTTTCAACTCTTCATCTGTCCATAGGAGTGGTAGAAGCTGCTTTAAGTCTTGTCAAGACACAGCTTAAGGGATGTGTATGTATATGTGTGTGTGTATGTGTAACTCATACAGAAAGATCTAAAGAATTTGATCTAACACACAGTCCTGAAAAGAAAGGATAATTTACCTTCTTCTTGGTTCATTTCTTCTGTCATTTCCTTTCTTTCATAAAGCAGGCAGGGTAGGGAGGTAGCTGGTTCAAACCTGTATCTGGTTCTAATAGCTACTTTTCCCCTTGACTTTTTATTTCCCATGTGGGATGGGTTGGGGATGTAGCTGCACCTCTAACAGGGACAGATAAGTGATCTGTTTTCCAACCAACATCCTAACAGCCTCTAACACATCATGACAGGCTTATGAGGTCATCCAATATGATATCTGAGATACCTGAGCCACATGCCTTTTAGTATAGCATCTTGACATAGTTTTAAGAGAAGCTTTTAAGAGAGAATGAAACAAACCTTGGCTTCAAAAAAATCTTTAATTGTCATTACTGCACCCCAGTTTGGGGGTGGAGTAGTGCAGCTACTTGGAGGGGCTGAAAACAGAAGTAGTGGAGTGCCTATATTGGGAAAATCATAGACCCTTGAAGATCTGCAGTGGAAAAAGTCAATACATTAAAAGACTAAAAATTAATTGGTGGCTCAATGTCCTCTTTTTCACATTCTTCTTGAAATGAGGGGATGAGAAACAAATTTATCATAATAGATCACAGGCTTATAGATTCTCCTTCAAGCTACATCAACAGGTGTTTTCTAATTGGTTTTCTCTCTCTGTGATCCTCAGACTTCAGGTGGCATATCTGGAAAGCACTGGCTCTTAGAGATTTAGGACTAGAAGGAGTCTTAGAGATCACATAATCTAATCTTCCCAATTTATAAAATAATTTAAAAAGGAAATAGGCCTAGAAGAGAAAAAATAATTTGTTGGAGGTCTCATAGGTAGCAATTGAAAGAGCTGGGATTCTAATAAGTGTCTTTCCTTAAGTCCTGTACACACTATTCACTCTACCAAGCTCCAACTCAAAAGAGAAAATGCTAAATCTAGGAGTTAAGGACCTGATTATCTAAAATCCTAATTTACATGAGTTTCTAGGTTAGAGTCAGAAGATTTAGATTTAGAGTCAGAAGAGATATTAGTGATCATAGATTCTAATACTGACATTTTATAAATGAGAAAAGTGAAATTCAGAGGCTAGATGTCTTCCTGAAGGGCACATAGCAAATTGTAGAACTGGAATTTAGACATAGGTCTTTTAACTCCTAATCTCCTACTCCTTTTGCTTTACCATGCTTCCATGTTTAGAAAAAAGCAAAGTAGAAAAAAATAGGTTTTGGGGAGAAATTAATCACACTTTTAAATAAAACAATCAACCATTTAAAAAGGCATGAGGGGGTTGAAAACAGTAGTACTGGAGAGTGCAGACCAAGAAAATTATGGACCTTGAAAAGCTGAAGGGAAAATTTCACTACATTAAAATAATTAAACTTTAATTGGGGGAAAGATATATGGCACACTGGATAGAACATCAGCACTGGACTCAGGAGGACCTGAATGCAAATCCAAGTTCAGGCACCTACTAGCTGTGTGATCCTGGGCAAGTCACTTTACTCTGATTACCTCCACTACAACAAAGTCCCCCAAAACTTTCATTGCTGGTTGTGTCTTCTCTTTGTCACATCTGCCCAAGTTAGTGGATGAAAAATGAGTTTTTCATATATGTCCTAGAACCACCATTTTAGGGGTGATCTTTTTCAGTTACCTTATTTTATAGCTCAGGAATTGGAACCTCAAAGACTTGTCTAAGGACACACAGCTAGTAAGTGTCAGAGACTGTATTTGAGCACAGGAATTTCTGTCTTCAAGTTCAGCATTCTGTTCACTTGACTCTTCTGCTGTGGGACTGATCATGCAATTGCTCTTTGTTTTATTATATTTAAGTAGAGTTGGCATTTCATTAAGTCAAGTTAGGTTGTAGCTCTGTTCGATAAAAGCAGATAGAAATTACAACAAATTAGTTTTTATCAGTGAATTGTCTCCTTCTCTTCCTGCTGGGATATCCAGCAAATGCAGCTGAATGTGGGGCTTAATAAAAGCATAGGTTCAGTTTCTCACTCATTGAAGATTCAAAACACAGGTGCACAGGAAATGAACCTGATTTGATGTAGAAAATGATACTCACCAAGATAGCTTTATGTTTTAAGAGAGATAGACAGAAAAGCCATTTCCATGGCCTAAGTTGACATTCTGAAAATGTCAAATGATAAAATCAGCAACAACAGTTTGCTGTCCCATTACAGATGCAGTGTGATGTGGAAAAATAATAGGAACAAGGTTCCTAGAGCTTTTGTTAGGACCCAGTCCACAGAAGAGAAGGGAAGCTGATAGGGAGAGTTAGCTCTTTCCAAGTTCATGAGGATCGATCTATCTATCAATTTCTCTCTATATATTTTATATGTACATAGTTGTCTCCATATTGTCTTCCTTACCTGAGCTCCTTGACAGCTCACTTTGTTTATGTCTTTGTAATCTCAATGCTTAGTATAGTGCCTACCATATAATAAATATCTTTGATATCCATGGGAGAATGGCTGAACAAGTTGTGGTATATGTTTGTGATGGAACATTATTTGCTCCAAGAAATGATGAGCAGGATGGTTTCAGAAAAACCTTGGAAGACTTACATGAACCGACATAAAGTGAATTGAGCAGAACCAGGAGGACATTGTATATAATAACAGCAATGTTGTAATGATGATGAACTATGCAAGAATTATCCACTCTAATTAATCCAATGATTCAAGATAATAAGGATTCATGAAGAAAAATGCCATCCACCTTCAGAGAGAGATAATGAACTCTGAGTGCAAACTGTGAAACATTTTTTTTCACTTTATTTTTCTTGATTTTTTTTTCAATTTGGTTAATATGGAAATGTTTTACATGACTTCTCATGTATAATGGATATCATATTACTTGTCTTCAAAATGGGAAGAGAGAAATGCTGAGGGAGAGAAAAAATTTGGAATTCAAAATAAAAAAAATGTTGAAAAAATATTCTTTGACTGTTTACTAACTGAAGTAAGTAGTTGCATAAGAGCTGAAACAGAAAACTGTTGCCTACTGACTCACACTGATCTCAGCTGAGAGATGCCCTGGATTGCTCAGCAGATGAGATAATGGATGTGAAAGCTCTTTGTAAGCTGAAATGAACTATAAAAATGTATGATGTTATGATTCTTATATAAAAGAAAAATTAAGTCAGCTTCTTGCCAAAAGACCAAACATATCTCAGAGGACAGAATATGGATTGAAAATCAAATTTTTTGACTTTATTTTAACTTTTAAAAATATTTATTATACATAGGAGGAGGGGGTAAAAAAAGAGCATTGATTATAAGGCCCACTGTGTTCAGAATACTGTCTTATCTCAGTTGGCCAATCAACAAGCATTCATTAAATATCTACTGTGTGCTAGGTACTGTACTGTTATAATCGCAATCATAATAGCTAGCATTTATATAGTGCTTTAATGTTCTATGCCTTTTACAAATATTATATCATTGAATCCTTGCAATAACACTATTATCCCTATTTACATATGAGGAAACTGGGGTATACTCACATACACATGCATGCATGCATGCAATGTTACATACATACTATATATGCATGCACAGTATATGCAAACAATATATGTGTACACACACATGTGTATACATGTAGGTGGTATATAGGTGCACATATTTATGAATTTATGATATATACATATGTATTATATATACATATAGTATATATAGTAGTATACAAGTACATACATATGCATAACATACATACACTCATATATTCATACACATCAAAAATTACAATGCTTCAGAAGCAGCTAGGTAGTACATCAAATAGAGTCTTTGGCCTGAAGTCAGTAAAACCTGAGTTCAAATCCAGCCTTAGAAATTTACTAACTTGGACAAGACATTTAATCTCTATCTGCCTCAGTTTCTTCATTTATAAAGTGGGATCATAGCTCTTAGAGTTGTGAGGATCCAAAAATATAATATTTGTAAAGTTTTTAGCACACTAGGTATATATATAAATTCTGACTAACTTGATTAAAATTATTATCAATTGTTCCTATTTCCTCCAATCATACTTCATATGTCATGACCTTCTTGCCCTTCATCCTCCTCTCGCCATTCAACAGCTTGAAATACTTTGTTAAAACCCAAGTAAATTGTTATTTATAGCATTCCCTCACTCTACCACCCCCCAAATCCAATTAAAAAGTCCAGTAGTAGAGTTAATTGGTTTTTGATGAACCTAAGTTGGTTCAGTAATCTCTTTACTTCTGCTCGTTTCTCGACACAATAAAAGTTAAGTGACTTGCCCAATGTGACACAGTTAGTGAGTGTCAAGTGTCTGAGGCGGATTTGAACTTGGGTCTTCCTGATTTTAGAGCTGGTGCTTCATCTACTGCCCTCAGTTTTTACTCTTCTAGATGTTCACTAACTATCCTCATCCTAGAATGTTCTGTAATCTTGTCAAGAATCTGAGATAGATCCATTGACCTTCAGTTTGTAGTCTCTATTATCTTAACATTCTTGAAAAAATGGCATATTTGATCTTTGATTCTCAGAAGAATTTCTCTAACACTCAACGATCATTCACAATCACATCGGCCAGCTTTTTTACTATCATGGAATGTAGCTCATTTGGGAGTGGTGATTCAAACTCATCAAGGATAACCAAGATACCCACATTTTTTGCCTGCTTCTTTTGTGCATCAATTCCTTATTGGCTTCTTCTGTTCTGCTTTTTCTAACTCCAGAGATCATTCTGGTAAAGAAAACAGTAACAAAATTTGGATTGCATTTTCTGAATGGTTTTGAGAGAATTCTGCATTTTGTCCACTGTTGGTTATCATTAATACCATTATATCTATCTATCTATCTATCTTTCTATCTATCTATCTATCTATCTATCTATCTATCTATCTATCTATCTATCTATGTATATATCATTATACCATTTTACCACAGTTATATTTGCTCAATTTCTTCTTTGATCTTACTGTCTTCCCCAATATTGCTTTAAAACTAACAAATCTCTTGCCTTAGCTTTCTTTATTAGCCTCAGTTAATGTTGAGTTTCAATTGTCATGGCATTTATCATATAGACCATATAGGGACATATGTTTTTTTTATTCATCCTCTAATTTGTGCCCTGGTTTCCATTTTCTGTACATGTCTTAAAATTCTAACTTAGCTGATTAATTCTCTTTGGAACCCATTCCTAGAATTGCTCTTCCTTCTTATCTCATCTTTTATTTTTCCTGGTTTTCTTCAAGTCTCTTTTCTCTTTCTGTGGGAGGCCTTTCCTAGCCCCCCATTTTTACCCCCAATTTCTAGTGCTTCCCTCTCTAAAATTACTTCCCTTTTACTTTATATATATCTTGCATGTACTTAGTTCTTTACATGCTGTCTTGCCCAGTAGATTGTGACTTTTTGGGGAGAGGCAGAGATTATTTTTGACCTCCTTTGTAACTCCAATGCTTAGCACAGTGCCTGACACATAATAAATGCTTAATAAGTTGTTTGATTAATTGATCAAAAGGAATCCACTCCCTTCTCATCCCTATCTCTTAGATTTCCTAGTCTTTGAGATTATATGTAGCTTCTATTGATCCCCACAGCTGCTAGTGCCTTCCCCCAAACACTTTGTATTCTGTTTTGTCAATATTTACATACATATATGTATGGATGGATGTATGCAGGTACATTGCTATACATGTCATCTCCTCCAGTAGAATGAAAGAAAGGCTCTTGAACAAATATGTTGTTTCATATTTATGTTTTTATACCAAGTGCCTAGCAAATTGCCACATAGAAGACATTTAAAATATTTATTAGTTGATTGATTAATTGGTGTAAGATTTGATATATCATTCCAGATTTTCAAGATAATTTTGTGTCCTCATTCTCTTATCCAACATATTACGTATTCTTCTAACCTTGGTGTCATTTATAAATTTGAAAAACTTTGCTGACTGGGAGGATCTGGCAAGAAATCATGAAGAAGCTGGCATTTAACCTGAATATTAAAGGTTGGGTAGGATTTCAAAGGTAGGGAGAGAATACTTCAAATACAGGGAACAGAGTCTGCTGTGAGATGAAAAAGTATAATTTGAATATGAGAGATGGTTAGCCAATTTTAGTTGTAGCACAGGTGGAAGGAAGCTAATTGAGACAAGGCCAGAAAGGTGAGATAGTCTCAGTTTGGAGAAAGTTTTGAAAGAAGGAATACAAATGTTACTTGGTATGAAATATGGGGTTATTGCAAATATTTTTCTCTGGGTTGAGGCAATTTTAAACACTATATTCCCCTGATTTTCTGTAGAAGCTTTAGGAAATGGACCCTGGCAATATGAATTTCATCACCTACATGTTCTAGAGGAATCTCGGGGACTGAGAAACAAGTAGAGAGTCTCTTTTGGGACTCATGGCAGGTGAAGTGCCCAGTTTCTAAGGGAGACCATCATCAGATGGGGAACTTTACAATGAACCCATATTTTTGGGGGATGCATTTAATAGGAAGTGTGAGGGGTAAGAATGTTGCTAACATCAAAGTTATAAGAATAAATCACAAAAGAGGTTTCAGAAAAGGAACTATTCTGTTTTGGACCTGTTTTGAGGTATGATGGAAGAGGGACTCCAAGAGTGCTCTTTACCTTTAGGGTGCTGAGGGAGACCTGGTTTCCTCAAAGGAGCCTAAACCAGAATCCTTTGCTGGGAGTAGAGGGCAATGGCAGGTTGAGTGACACTCTGAAATCAGGACTCAGTCCTAGGATTCTTTGGTGAGGAGAACCTGCTATTTTTACAACTTCTCTGTCATGAAACTTGGCTACCAAAGCTGTGGGATGCTCTACCACAAAGTGACTTTATTGTTTTAATGTGGCTCTTAAAAATGTGAGCAAGGGAGTAAAAGGGTTATTTCTAGCCTTATTCATTGCAGTGAAGGAGTTAAGCTCTGTGCCTGCACACCCTGCTGCCTTGTCCTGGCATTATCTCATTAGCTTAAGTCATCATTGATGACTTCACCCTCATGGTGACATCAGCTTCTAATCTCCTGAAGGTGAATTCATGTGAGTTTGCTTCAGAACAATTACTCCCTGAATTACTGACCATTCCAAATGATATATGGACAGAGAATTTGCTTTCATGGATTATAACCTTTCTTATGTACAACCTGTGCACCTCCTATAGCCTATTACCCAGTGGACATTATGTCACTCACTGGCACGGCTGACCTGAATTCAGGAATGGAATGTGCTTGTATCAGACTCAAAACTGAAAGCAAACATTAATTTTTCCATCAAGTACAAAATAAAATAGGTTGGAAACATGTTTCGACTGCAGCTGGAACACCTTATTTCTAATTGCTTCCCCTCTCACTTGCTCCCCTTGTCAGCTTTGCCTGGGAGTTTGATACACTTAAATGCATCAGTCTAATCTTTGGAACAATTTGCTTAAGGATGGTGGCTGCCTAAATCTAAGACCCTGAAACTATTTCTTTGAGTCTATGTTTTAGAAATCAATAAATCCAGGAAGAAATATAAAAAAGAAGTTCCCTCCTTGGACCTTTTCCTTTCCATTTCCTTCCAAGCAATTTGGGAAAATAAAAAGGTGGAAAGTAATGCAGCCTTAATCACGTCCCCTGAAGAATTGCCTTGAAGACATTGAGTGCATATTTAGACCAAGAGAGCAGGCTTTTCACCACACCTTTTTGGGCAACACATTTCTATTCTTTTCCTTTAATTTTGTCAGATTTTCTTTCCTTTATCACTCTTAGTCCCTAACCTGATTGATTTTTACTGGTACCCAGTATGCTGTGAAGAGAATCCCTTGGGCATTATAATTCCTGGTGTAATGGAAAAATGGCAATCTGCATTTCCAGCCCCCTTCCTTAACTCCTTCAACTTCAGAGGATTCTCAGATGAGTTTCTTAGACTCTTGTGTCAGGAATTTTGATGTCAGCCAATCAGACATCCAATCAACAAACATTTAATAAGTGTTTCTATCTGCCAGGCACTGTACTTGGCACTGGGGGGGTATGAAGTCCCAAATGAAACAGTCCCTGTCCTGAAGCAGCCAAGAAAAGGATGGAAGGAGAAGGGTGCAGCGTGTTCAGAGATAAAGCCTCCCTCTGCTATTTCTAGGATGCTGAGAATACATTTCTTAGTCTGACTAATAACTCTTGGCATTGAACAGTGGCTTCTGAAGGACATAACTGACACAGAGCATTGAGGTTTAAAGTAATGTGTCAGGAAAGTTTTAAGTAGCGCCGACTGCACTGTGAAGTGGGAGATTGGCGTTCTAATGAGACAATAAAATGCCTCACTATTATTGATCTTCTTTTCCCCTTGAGGGGAACAGAAAAGAATGAATTGAGTTATTCAACCTTAACCAGATTCTGGGGTAAGGTAGGGTCAGAGAGAGAACAGTGAAAGTGTTTAGGTAATTGCCAAAGGGTCATTATAAATTTATCCTTGGTTAAACTTAGACAACTCACCAATGGACTACAGGTGCTCTGGAATGATATTCTTTTTTTCTTCCTCTTCACAAATAAACTTTGTTGTTCTCTTTTTCTGAGGAAGGAAACAGTCTTTGGATGTCTTGAAAATGTTTTGCTTGGTGTAGCAGTCTGATAGATTTCCTGAATTTCCAGATTTGATTTAGATTAGTTTTCTTTCTATCACTTTCTTTCTTTCTTTCTTTCTTTCTTTCTTTCTTTCTTTCTTTCTTTCTTTCTTTCTTTCTTTCTTTCTTTCTTTCTTTCTTTCTTTCTTTCTTTCTTTCTTTCTTTCTTTCTTTCTTTCTCTCTCTCTTTCTTTCTCTCTCTCTCTCTCTCTCTCTCTCTCTCTCTCTCTC
>JAJPUD010018064.1:2278-29622 GCA_023553655.1 Myrmecobius fasciatus
TAAAAAAAAAAAATGTAAGTAGCACACAAAAAAAAGATATAAAATTTCTCCTAAGAACTGCTTTGGTTGCATGCCATAGTTTTTGATATATTGTCTCATCATCATTTTCTTGGATAAAATTATGGATTGTTTCTGTTAGTTGTTTGATGTACTCGTTCTTTAGAATTGGATTATTTAATGTCCACTTGGTTTTTATTCTGTCTTTCACTGACCCTTTATTGAATACATTTTTTGCATCATGATCTGAAAAGGAAGCAGTTACTATTTCTTTCTTCCTGCATTTGTTTGTGAGGTTTTTATGCCCTAATGCATGATCAATTTTTGTGTAGGTGTCATGTACTGCTGAGAAAAAAAAAGGTGTATGTCTTTTTATCCATGTTCAATATTTTCCAGACGTCTATCATATCTACATTTTCTAGGATCCTATTAATCTCCCTAGTTCTCTTGTTAATTTTATGGTTAGATTTTATTGATTCTTAGAGGGGAAGTTCGAGTTTTCTCATTGCAATAGTTTTGCTGTCTATTTCTGCCAGGAACTCACTTAAAATATTCTTTAGGAATTTGCCTGCTCCAACACTTGGTGTATACATATTTTACATCTTTACTACTTCATTATTTACTGTACCCTTTATCAAGATGTACTTTCTCTCCTTATCTCTTCTCATAAATCTATTTTTACTTTTGCTTTATATGAGATCAAAATTGCTACCTCTGATTTTTTTTTTACTTCAGCTAAAGCACAGTAAATTCTTTTCCAGCCCATAACCTTTACTCTGTATGTGTTTCTCTGTGTTAATATATTTCTTATAAACAACATATTTAGGATTCTGCTTTTTTTTAATCCACTCTATTTGCTTTTTTTGGGGGGAGACTTCATCCCATTCATATTAACAGTTAGGATTACCAACCCTGTAATTCCCTCCATCCTATCTTCTCCCCTGTGTATACTTTTGTTCTCTCTTTTCAGATCCTCCTCAGTCCTGTGATTTTCTTTACCCACCTCACCTACTACCTTATCACCTATCACCCCTCCCCCTTTGCTTAGTAGTGGTTTGTTAACCCACCTCATCTACTACTTTATCCTCTATTAACCTGTTCTCTTTCATTCCCCTACTGTTTCTGCATCAGTTTTTATTCTGTCCCTCCCTTTTCTTCCTTTCTCTTCCTATTTCCTTATAGTATTAGATAAGTTTCTATACACAACTGAATGACTGAATTATTCCCTCTTAGAGCCAATACTGTTGAGATTAAGATTCATACAATTCTTATCCCCCCTGCCCTTTTCCCCCTTGATTGTAATAGGTCTTTTGAGCCTCTTTGTGTGAAGTAATTGTCACATGATAGCTCCCCTCTCCTCTTTTTCCAGGAGAGACCATTGTCCAACTATTAATGTCTTTTTCTTTGATGTAATCCCATCAGAGTCCATTTACAAGCACACCCTCAGTTCATGTAATGCCCTGCTTTTTCTCCCCCACTGACAGATAATGTTGTCAAGAGTTACAGATATTCTTTTCCAATTGAGGAATGTAAATAGTTTAATATTTAAATATATACCTTCCCCCTATTTAGCTTTCTATATTTCTCTTGAGTCCTATGTTTCTAGATTAATTTTTCTGTTTAGTTCTTGTTTTTTCAATAAAAATGACAGAAAGTCTCTTACTTTATTGAAGATCCATCTCCTCCCCTGAAAGATGATGCTGATTCTTGCTGGATAGTTAATCCTTGATTGTAAACCCAGATCTTTTGCCTTCTAGAATATGGTACTCCAGGCCTTCCAATCCTTTATTGTAGAAGCTGCTAGATCCTGGATAATCCTGACTGTTATTCCTTGATATTTGAATTGTTTTATCTGGCAGCTTGCAGTGTTTGAGTTCATAGTTTTGAAGTTTCACAACAATGTTCCTTGGGGTTTTCCTCTTGAGATTGTTTTCCAGAGATGATTGACAGTTTCTTTCAGCATATGTTTTCCTCTCTGTTTCTAGAATATTGAGGCAATTTTCCTTAATGGTCTCTTGTAGAATGCTATCCAGACTTTTTTTTGGTCAAGACCTTCAGGTAGTACACTTATTTTTAAATTGGATCTTCTGGATCTATTTTCCAGGGGAGCTGCTATGCCAATTACATATTTCACATTTTTTCTTCCATTTTTTCATTTTTTTTACTTTGATTGATTCTTGTATTTAATTAGCTTCCATTTGCTCCATTCTAGTTTTTAATGTGTATTTTTCTTCAGTTATCTTTTGTATCTCTTTTACCATTTGGTTTATTCTACTGTTTAAATAGTTGTTTTCTTCAGAAAATTTTTTTTCTTTCTTTTCCAAATTATTGACTCTCTCATCCATATCTCTCATTTCTTTTCTCATTTTTTCTTCTACCTTTGTTATTTGCCTTTTGAAATCTTTTATGGGCATTTCCAAGAAGTTTCTTTGTGCTTGAGATTAATTTATTTCACTCTTTGAGATTTCTTCTGTGGACATTCTGTCCCCATCATATATTTTTTTTTTGCTTTGGTCTTCCCTGTCACTATAGTACCTTTCTATATCCAAGTTCTTTTCCATTTCTTGTTTGTGTTCCTCCTTTTTCTTTTGGTATTTACTCTTTTTTACTTTTAAAGTGGAGCTCTGCTCCTGGGGTAAAGGCGACACTATCCCAATCTTCCTGTACAGCTCTGAGCCATGGCTTTGAGCACAGGGACCCTTTGGGTTTGTATGGAGTAGTTTTGCCTCCTCTGTTCAGGAAACAACCTGGTTTCCTAGACTTTACCTTCAGAGCTACCCCACTGATTTTTTTCCTCTACTGAGGGTCTTAGTGCTGATTTTCTATGACTAAAACTTTTTTACCAGCATTCCCAGTCTCTTATCTGACTTAAATCCCCCTTTCACCTCAGTTAGACTGACCTTTCTTGAAGTTTTTTTTTGAGTTTTTCTTGAGGGGAGAATGGTTTCATTCTGTCAGACTCTCTTTAGAAGCTTGGTTTCATGTGGTTTTCCAGGGAAACTGAGAGAGCTCAAGCAGCTTTTTGACTTTACTCACTCATCTTGGCTCCACCTCTAGAGCCAGTACTATACAATTCTAATTATAGCTCCAGCTTATTTGAATTTTTTTTTCTTTCTTGTTTCTGGCAAATTTTTCTCTTTGATCTACAGGGATAATATTCTTTGAAAGAATCAAAAAAATCATCTTTTATAAGAGATCCCAAAATGAAAGCTCCAAGAAATATTGTAGCTAAATTTGAGAATTTTAAAAAAAATACTGTAAGCAGCCATAAAGAAACAATTCAAACATCATTGAGCCACAGTCAGTATTATCCAGAACGTGTCAACTTCTAAATTAAAAAAAAATTGAAGGGCTTAGAATATGGTATTCTGAAAATCAAAGTAACTTGTACTATAACCAAGAATCATTAACCAGCAAAACTGAATATAATCTCTCAGGAGAAAAGATGGATATTCAATAAAATATGGAGTTTTCAATAATTTGTAACAAAGACTAAAAGTAAGTAGTAAAGTTGATCATCAAATACAAAACTTAAGCAAAACATTAAAAATCAACAGAAAAGGGGGGAAATATTATGAAAAGATTAAACTATTTGCATCCCTATTTGGTAAGGTGATGCCTATAACTTTAGAGAATTGTTATCTTCATTAGAGCAGATACAAGAAGTAGACAAAAATAGAGGGTATGGGAATAAGTTAACTTTAGTGTGATAATAAAAAGGAATGTGGAAAGAGATTGTACTGCAAAAGCAGGAAAATGGAATTAATAATAATTAAATCACATGATAAATCCCCAAAATACCGATGACAAGAGAGGGAAAAAAGGAAGGAGAATGAGAATTGAGTGAACTTTAATTTCATCACATTTTGCTTAAAGAGGGAATACTATACATACTTAGTTGAATATGATAATTTATCTTGCTTTATACTGAAGTAAGATTGGAAAGAAAATGAAAAGGAAGATAAAAGACAAATAGAAGGGAGGGAAGAAATAAGAGATGAAAGGGGAAAGGAAAGAGCATGATGGAAGGAAGGTTGCTTGAGGGAGGTCAGTGTTAGAAACAAAAGACAAATGAGAAGGGACAGTCTGAAAGGAGAGAGAAAATAGGGAAAAATGGGATGAAGGGAAATATAGAGTTAGTTATTCTAATTGTGAATATGAATATGATGAATTCTCAAATAAAATGGTAATATATAGCAGAGGGGATTAAAAACCAGAAATCCTTCAACATGTGATTACAGGATAATATTGATAGGGGAGTCTAGATGTTTAGGTCAAAAGGACCTGGGTTTAAATCTAGCCACTTAACTTTTATTATCTGTAGGACACTGGACCCTGGGCAAGTTATTTGACCCTGATTACCTCAAACAAACCAAAACCAAAAACACATAGGAACAGAAAATTTTGTGCAAACTAAAGATTAAAATCTTGTATATCAACTGTAATTTCGAAGCAAAAGCAAATATAGACCTAATTAAAATATATAAAGAGAAAACTACATCTTGCTAAAGGATAACAGAGACATTGAAGTAATATCTAAGATAAATCTATATGCATCAAATGATGTAGCATCTATCCTTCTAAAATAGCTTAGTTACAGGTTGTTTATAGGAAATCAGTCTCAGTGGGGTTAAAGCAGAGCTCAGATGGAGTCAGTGGAACCCAATGAGAGGGTCTTAAACATACCAGGTCAGCAATTAAGACCCTAGGTCTTGAATCAGTAGTAGAACAGATCAGGTGAGCAGCTCTCAATTATAGCTCAGAAGGTAAATTCTGGGAATTTTAGTGGTTTCCTGGAAAAAGCAGATAAAATTATCCCCTACTATGAGCAAAACACCAAATATATGGAATACCTGTGCGAAAAGCTAAGATTCAGAGCTGCACATGAAAACAGTCTCTTTATCCCAGGAGCAAAACAGCCATAAAAGTAAAAACAAAAAAGATAAGAGGAAATACAAAAAGAAAATGAGCAATAAACAGAAAAGAATATTGATCATAGAAAGCTACTATGGTGACAGGGAAGACCAAACCACAAAATCAGACAAAGATAAAATCACCACAGAGGAAATTTCAAAAAGTGGTATGATTTGGTCTCAGGCACAAAGAGGCTTATTGGAAGTGCTCATGAAAGATTTTAAAAGGCAAATAAGAGGAAGAAGAAAAATTTGAGAAAGCAATGAGAGAGTCAATAGCTTGGAAAAGAAAGGTAATTCCTTACAAAATGCAATTAGAAAACCAACTGTAAAAATAAAAATCCACTGAAGAAAACAATACCTAGAAAAAGCAAAATTAATCAAATGGAAAGAGAATTACAAAAGCTAAGCGAAGAGATATCACACATTAAAAATTAATGGAAGCCAGTGACTCTATGAGGCATCAAGAATCAGTCAAACATAATAAAAAGAATAAATAAATGTAAGAAAATGAAAAAATCCTGATTGGAAAAGCAGCAAAATTAGAAAAAAAGATCCAGGAGAAATAATTCAAAAGTTATTGGTCTGCCAGAAGTAAGAGACTTTCACTCATTTCTATTGAAAAAATAAGAACTGAACAAAAAATTTTATTTATGCACCAAGTGTTAGAGCATCCAAATTCTTATAAAAGATATTAAGCCAGTTAAAGGAAGAAACAAACAGCAAAACTATATGAGCAGGGATCTGGAACTTCCTGTCTCAGAATCAGACAACACTAACTATAAAATAAACAAGAAAGAAACTAATAAGGTTAATGGAATCTTAGAAAATATAGATATGATAAATCTCTAGAGAAAATTGAATAGTGTTAGAAAGAAATACACCTTTTTCTCAGCAGTATATAGCACCTGCACAAAAACTGACCATGTATTAAGCCATTAAAATCTCACAATCAAATATGGAAAGATCAAAATAGTAAATGCTTCCTTTTCAGATCACGATGCATTAAAATTTCTTTTTTTTAAGAAAAAGAAATTGAACAAGCCATCAGCAAACTACCTAAGAAGAAAGTCTCCAGGGCCAGATGGATTTAAAAGTGAATTTCACCATACATTTAAAGAACAGTTAATTACAATACTATGTAAACTATTTGAAGAAATAGCTAAAGAATTCCTGCCAAATTCCTTCTATGACACAATTATGGCACTGATGTGTAAAGCAGGAAGTGCCCAAACAGAATAAGAAAATTACACATCAAACTTCCTAATGAATATTGATGCAAACATTTTACATAAAATATTAGCAAAGAGGTTATAGCATCTTATCAGCAAGGCACTATGATCAAATGGAATTTACACTAGCAATGTATGGCTAGTTTAATATTGGAGCAACAGGTCCAATGCCATAACTGACTAAATCAATAACAAAATCAACAGACATCATGATATCTCAATAAATGTAGAAAATTGTTTTGACAAAATACAGCAGCAAGTCCTTTTACAAAACATTACAGAGCATAGGGATAAAGGGAGTTTTCCTTAAAATAATAAGTAGTATCTATGTAAAACCAAGGCAAGGCATTATTTATAATGGAGAGAAACTGGATCCATCCCCAATAAGATCTGGAGTGAAACAAGTATGCCTATCATCAGCAGTGTTATTCAGTATTGTGCATAAATATATAAGGAAAAAAAAAAACAATTCTACCTAAACTGGTTTACTTGTTAAATGACATACTAATAATACTGCAAGTAATTATTTTGTAGAGCAAAAAAAAAATCAAAATTCATCTGGAAGAACAAAAATTCAAGAATATGAAGGGATTTAATGAAAAAACATGCAAAATATAGTTGCCAGTCTTAAAACTTTATTATAAAGAAGCAATAATCAAAACCATTTGGTACTGGTTAAGAAGTAACCAGTGGTGGTCAGTGGAGTTGTTTAGATGCACATGACATAAGAATCAATGACTATAGCAATCTAGTATATGATAAAACTCCAAACCCAGCTTCTGGGATAAGTACTCCCTATTTCACAAAAATTGCTGGGAAAACAAATATATACATATGTATTTATATAAAATGTCAGATACTCAACATAGATCTACATGTCACATCTCATACCAAAATAAAGTAAAAATGAATGCATGATTTGGGAATAAAGGGTGATATAAGCAAATTAGGAGAGCAGGGGATAATTTATCTAAAAGGTGTGTGGAGAAAGGAGGATTCTTTTTAACAAAGAACTAGAGAACATTATGAAATGCAAAATAGATCACTTGATTATATTGTTTTAATTTTTTTTTTGTACAAACAAGTTAAAAAGTGAAGTACAAAGCTGGGATTTTTTTTTCAACCAGTGTTTCTGATAAAGGCATCACTTCTAATATATATAAAGAAAGCTCTGTCAAATTTATAAGAATACAAGTCATTCCACATTTGATAAATGGTGAAAAGATATGAACAGATAATTTTCATATGATGAAATTATAGTCAACTATCATCCCATAAAAAATGTTCTAAATCACTATTTATGAAAGAAATGTAAATTCAAACAATATTGAGGTGACATCAGATTCTTCTCAAAATGACTGAGATTAAAGGAAAAGATAATGATAAATGTTGAAAAAGATGTGGGAAAACAGGGACACTAATGTATTGTTGGTTGAGTTGTGAAATGACCCAAACCATATAGAGAATAATTTGGAACTATGCCCAAAGGGAAATAAAAATGTTCAAATCCTTTGTCCCAGCAGTGCCATCACTGGGTCTGTATACCAAGGAAATCATAAAGGAGGGAAAGAGAAGCACATGTGCAAAAATGTTTATAGCAGTTCTTTTTTGGTAGCAAAGAATTGGAAAATTAGTGGATGCTCATTAATTAAAGAATGGTCAATCAAGTTGTGGTACATGAAGGTAATGGAATATTATTGTTCTATAAAAAATGATGAAAAAGTTGACTATATAAAGACCTGGAAAGATTTGCATAAACTGATGGTAAGCAAAACAAGCAGAACCATAAATACATTGTACACAATAGCAGAACTAATGTGTGATGATCAACTATGAAAGGTGTAGTTCTTTTCAGTGGTTCAGTGATCCAAAGCAATCCCAAAAGACTTTGGGTAGAAAATGTCATCTCTACCCAGAAAAAGAACTGAATGTAAATCAACACATGCTATGTTCACTTCTTTTTTCTTTTTATTTTCTCTCTCCCATGGATTTTCCTTTTTGCTCTTATTTTGTCTTTCAACATGATTTATAAATAAATGTATATTTTAAAAGTTAATATATAGATATATACACACACACATAAACATATATATGTATATATAATGAGAAAAAATCAAACAATTAATAAAAAAATAAAATAACTATAAACCATGTAAAATATTTGGGAGTCTATCTGCCAAGAGAAATCCAGGAACACAAAAACAATTTCAAAACACTTTTCACAGAAATAAAATCTGAACTAAACATTTGGAAAAGAATATCAATTGTTCATAGGTTGGCCAATTTTAAAAGAAATGACAATTGTAACTAAATTAATATACTTACTCAAAGTCATACCAATCAAACTTCCTAAGGAGCATTTTATAGTATTAGAAAAAAAATAACAAAATTTACCTGTAATGATAAATGATTGAGAATATTAAGGATATTAATGGGGGGAAGCAAAGTATGGTGGCCTATCCATACCAGAGCATAAATTATATTATAAAATGGTGGTCATTAAAATCATTTGGTACTGGCTAAGGCATTGAATTGTGCATCAGTGGAATAGGTTAGGTAGTCAATGACTCTAGTTAATCTAGTGTTTCATAAATCAAAAGACTCTAGTTTCTGAGTAAAGAACTCATTATTTAACAAAAATTGCTGAGAAAACTTGAAAATAATATGACAGAAGCTAGGCATAGACCAACATCTCAGACTTTATAACAAGATATTATAAAATGGGGTTTATGATTTATACATAAAGAATGACAGTATAAACAAATTTGGAGAGCAAGGTATAGTTTATCTGTCAGAACTTTATAGAAGGAAGGAATTTATGACCAAAAGAGAAAAAGAAAGCAATATTAAATTGATAATGCTGATTGCATTACAAAGATTTTGCACAAACACAACCAATTCTCATCATATTCCAAGCCAGTCCTTTAATAATAGAAGGTGCTAAATCCTACATAATACTATCTGTGGCTCCAGTTTATATTTATATTAAATTTTTCTCCTTGCCTTGGGAATTCTTGAATCTGTATTACATAGTTTTGGCAGTTGTCATTTTGTAATGTCATTCAGTAGTTATTAGGTAAATTATTAAATTCTATTTTACTCTCTGGTCCTAAGATGGGGCAATTTTAATTGATAATTTCTTTAAAGACAATATCCACACTCTGTTTTTCCACTCTTTCTTTAAGCTTATTTTGTATTTTATTTTCCAAGTGACATGTAAAAACAATATTTAATCTTCATTTTTAAAACTTAATTCCCTGATTATTTCCTTTCCTCCATGCTATCTGCTGCCACTTTGAGAATGCAAGCAAATCAATGTAAGTCAGGCAAGTATAGCTATGCAAAATGTTTCCATAATTGTTATATTGCAAAAGAAAATATCAAAAAACAAATCAAAACAAAAAAACCCTCAAGAAAAATAAAGGTCAAGTAAAATCTGTATTCAGACATGATCAGTTATTTCATTTGATATACATAGATTTTTTCAGCAAAACTACTTCAGCATTTTCTTTGATCATTCTATAGCTGAAAATGGATATGTCCTTTAAAACTGATCAGCTGACAATGTTGCTATTACTTGATACACAGGACATTTCATTTTGCATCAACTCCTGGAAGTCTTTCCAGATTTTCCTGGGAGTACCTAGCTCATTATAATAACATCACATCATAATTATATACCACAGTTTATTTTGCCATTCCTCAATTACTGAGCATCTACTATATTGTTAATTCTTTGTCCCCATAAAAGAACTGCTATAAATATTTTTGTACGTATAGGTAATTTTCCTTTTTGAGAAAAATTATTTTTGAGATATAAACCTACTAGTGGTATTGCTAAGCAAAAGGCTATGGATATTTTTATAGTCCTTTAGGCATAGTGGCAAGTTGCTATACAAAATGGCTATATAAATTCAAAACCCCACCAATAATGCCTTAATTTGCATTTCCCCCATATCCTTTCCGAACATTTGTCATGTTTCTTTTCTGTCATGTTAGACAATCTAATAGGTATGTGGTAGTACTTAAGAATTATTTTAATTTGCATTTCTCCAATTGATAGTATTACAGAATTTTTTTATGATTATATATAGCTATGTTTATTTTGTTTGAAAACTTTAAAATTTTTGATTATGTGTCATTTGTGGAATATCTCTTATTTTTTATAAATTTGACACAGTTCTCCGTATGTTTGAGAAATGAAACCTTTATCAGAGAAATTTGCTTCAAATATTTTCACAATTACTCTTGCTAATTACTCACATCCCCTCACCAATTGCATTCTCTTTCATTTCACCATATTCTTTCTCAAAAGTTAATATGTTAATATGTTTAGAAGAATTGTACATGTTCAATATATATTGGATTGCTTGCTGTCTCAGGGAGGGAGAAGGAGAGGGAGAAAAATTTGCAATTCAATGTTTTGCAAAAGTGAATGTTCCAACCATCTTTCCATGTATTTGGAAAAATAGAATGTTAAAATAAAACAAAGCTAAAAATAAGTGTTTTCCTTCTGGATACCTCCTCCTAATCTGCCTCCCTTTGTATCACCACCTATCTTAATCTTTTCCCCTCTTACTTACCTCTAGGGTAAGGCATATTTCTATACCCAGTTTAGTATGAATGTCATTCCCTCTTTGAGTCAATTATGATCAGTGAAACATATACTCACTCTCTTTTTCCTCCTTCCTTCTCGTCATTGTAAAAGTTTTTTTCTTGAATCTTTTATGGCATAAACCTTAGAAATTTTACCTCTCTCTTTCCTTTTATCCTTATACATTCTTCTCTAATCCTTTAATTTTATTTTTTAAACATCATTTTTAATTCAATAAACACATGCTCTCTGCCTAGATAAACTCTTTCTAAAAATTTTATGAGTTACAAATATCATCTTTTCATGAAGGATTGTCAATAGTTTAACTTCATATTGTTTATGATTTCCCTTTCCTGTTTACCTCTTTATGTTTCTCTCAAGTCTAGAATCTTCTCTAGAGTTATTTGAAAATCTAATTTTTCTATTCATCTCTATTTCATCAAAGATTCTTGAAAATCTCTCATTTCATTGAATATCAATTTTCCTCTGAAGAACTATATTTAGTTTTTCTAGGAAGGACATTTTTGGTTCTAATCCTAGCTCCTTTGCACTCCAGAATAGCATATTACAAACTCTCTGATATTTTCATGTAAAAGCTTCCAAATTCTGTGTTTTCTTGACTGTGGTTCCACAATACTTCGATTGTTTTTTTCTGGATACTTGCAATATTTTCTCCTTAACCTGGAAGCTTTGGAAATTGACTATAAGTGCGAGGTGGAGCCAAAATGGTGGAGAGTAGACATGACTCTCTGTAATCTCCTCCAACCTTCTCTCAAACCAAAAGCAGATTAACCCTCCAAACTAGTTTTGCAGTCAAAGAATGCACAAATACTTGGAGAACAACACATTTCTAGAAGAAGATACCATGGAAGAATTTCAGAACAGATCTGTTTCAATGAGGCAAGGAAACAGTCTGCCAAGCCCAGACCATGGCCTGGGGAGACCAGGACAGGAAGCCGAGGCTGGGAGTCAGAACGTTGTAGCTTCCACACATCTGGAAAAGTTCTGAAAGCTTCTTAGGCCACTCTGTCCTGGTTGCAAGCAGGTAGTTTGGTGAATTTGCCTTTTGTAAAAGACAAATTGTAAACCGCTCAGCCCCTGGAAGAACACCAGACCTAGTCACCATTAACCAGCACTGGAAATCAATCAGCAGAACTGCCCAAGGACAAATTGAAGCAGCTCTTGCTCCTTTGCATTGAACAGACCTCAAAACTAAAAAAAAAAATGAATAAAAAACAAAAAAAAGAACTCTCACCATAGACAGCTATTATGGAGAGAAAGAAGAACAGACCTCAAATCCTGAGGTTCCTAAAGGTAAAGCAACTCCAGAGGAAGTCAAAAATGGAGACATGACCTGGTCTCCATTTCACAAGGCTTTCTTCAAAGATTGCATAAAGGATTTTAAAAGAGAGTTAGAAGAAAAATGGGGAAATGAAATGAGATCATTGCAAGAAAGAATGGAAAAATTATGCAATGAACAAAAATATTTAATTGGCCAATTGCAAAAGAAGCTAAAAAAGGTAAGTGAAGAAAATAATGCAATAAAAATTAGAATTGAACAAATGGAAGTAAATGACTCAATAAAACTTCAAGAATCAGTCAAACAAAAACGAAAAAGTGAAAAATAGAAGAAAATATGAAATATCTCCTAAGAAAAACAATTTACCTAGAAAGTAGATATAGGAGAGACAATCTAAGGATTATTGGGCTTCCTGAAAGGCATGATGAAAAAAAGAACCTAGACATTATTTTATAGGAAATAATAAAAGAAAACTGCCCTGATATTTTAGAATCAGAAGGCAAAATAGCCATTGAAAGAATCCAACAATCATCTCCTGAAAGAGATCCCAAAATTAAATCCCCAAGGAATAATATGGCTATATTTCAAATCTATTGTACCAAGGTAAAGATATTGCAAGCAGCCAGAAAGAAACAATTTAAATACTGAAGAGCCACAATTATGATTGCCCATAACCTAGCAGATTCCACCTTAAAGTATTGAAGGCATGGAATCTCATATTCCATAAAGCAAAAGACTGGTATTACAATGAAGAATAAGCTAAAATGGGCATTATCTTTCTGGGAAGAAGATGGACATTCAACGATATAAGTCAATTTCACCTATTTCTAATGAAAAGACCACAATTGAACAAAAAAATCTGATCTCCAAATACAGAACTCAATAGAAGCATAAAAAAGTAAAAAGGAAAGAAATCTTGAGAACTATATTTTTGTTGGGGATATACTTAGAGAAATTGGGTATAATTTGATTTTATTGAGATAATATGGGGGAACAACTAGAGGTGGAAAGGGAATCATAATGGAATAAGAGGGAAAAGGTGATAAAATAAGGGAAATTACATCTCATGAAGAGGCAAAGAAAATGTATTATAATTGAGGAAAATAAGGGAGGGGGATAAGCATTGGGTGAATCTTATTCTCATCAGATTTGGCTCTAAGACAGTAAGTCAGATTATTAGATATCACAAAGAAATTTGTCTCACCTTATGGGGAAGTAGGAGGGAAAAGGGGGAAAGAAAGGGAAAGACTAATAGAAGGGAAAATAGAATTAGGGGAAAGGTGCAAAAAAGGGATAGGGGCTCTAAAGGGGGAGGACAGTTTGAGGGAGGTGGTTATCAAAAGCAAAATATTGGGGAGGAAAGAAGGGGGATAGGAAAAAGAAAAGTATAAGGTAACTAAGAAGGCAGGAAGTACAGAATTAGTTATTTTAACTGTGAATGGGAATGGGATGAACTCTCCCATAAAACAAAAATGTATTGCAGACTAGATTAAAATCCAGAATCCTATGTTGTTTACAAGAAACACAATTGAAGCACAGTGATACATATCAAGTGAAGGTAAAGAGTTGGAGCAGAATATATTATGCTTCAGGTGAACAAAAAAAAGCAGGGGTAGCAATCCTGATCTCAGATCAAGTAAAAGCAAAGATAGATATAATTAAAAGAAATTAGGAAGGAAACTATATCTTACTAAAGATATAGATCGGAGGCTTTTTCCTGGAATTGGGGTTGGCTAATGTGACCTGAATTAGATCTTGCTTATTTTTTTGTTAATCAAACTTTTTAACTAGTCTAATAATTCTTCAATTATTTTTCCTGGGTTTATTTCAGGTCAGTTGTTATTCCAGTCAGAGTTTTCATATTTTCTTCTATTTTTTTCATTACTTTGATTTTGTTCTATTGTTTGTTTATTGACGTCTCACGGAGTCATTAGCTTCCACTTGCCAATTTATTTTTTAACGAATTATTTTCTTCAGTGAGATTTTGTATTGACCTTGTGTTTTGTTCTTCTCTGTTACCAAAATAAATTTCTATGGTAATGGTTACTTTCTTTTCATTACTTTTGTTGTTGGTGTTACTTTTTCTAGCTATTTCATGACTCTTAAGTTGTACTATCCTGATATGGAGGGACTGTTTTAAGTTAGGAGCATGATAATTCTGCTGCTGACTTGCTGCAGCAATGCAGGGCCTTTCCACTGGCCTATCTACTGGCCTGTATTTTGTTTAAGGGCACTCCTCTGCCTTGCTGAAATACAATCCATTGCTTGGATTTTCTGGATGCCACCTGCAATGGACTGCATTTGCATTTTACCTGAGTAAGAGAAACCTTTCCTGCCAACAGTATAAGCTATTTTTGGTTGGAAAATTGATCTGCTTCATCTTTTTTGTTTGTTGACAAGTGTCTTCTAAGAAACTATTGTGGGAAGAGAAAAAAAATATTGGCACAAGTGATGTTTGCAAGCACTTTTTTAGCTTTACAATCAATGGTTATGCATAAAAGGAAACAATTCTAGTTAACATATTTTTAAAAATTTTCACTCTTTGGCAAAAGGCTTACACTTGCTTAGATTAGTCTCTTGATGAAATGTAAATGATATTGGGGTTTCATAAATCTGTACTCATTTGTAAATTGCTTGGAAGAAGAAAGTATAATCTATCAAAGTTAACTGAACTGTTATAAAATTCTTGAGTGTCTTCATATTTGTTTGCTTAAAGACTAATTTATAACTTTTCTCTGCAGGGAGGAAGAGTTAAATTGCTATTTGGGATCATTTGGAAGCTGACAGGAGACAATTTGGCAGAGGACAATGGAAAATATAGAACTACTGAGTACAGTGAAAGAAAAAACTTCTTGGAAAATTGCAACTTGACTCTAATGCATTATATGTGTATTAAACACTAATTGCATAATACTTTCTAATAACATCTTTTTTTCTTTTAATTTGGCCTGGAAATGGTTATTTTTATGTATCTGCACTGTCTTTTCTATACAGAATTGCATTTTAATTCACAAATAGCTTCCTAGCTTTGCTGAGTAGTTAGTTGGTTGTTAGCTCAATGACATGGGGGGAAGTAAATTAAGGTGGAATATAATGGAATTTAATAGAAGCATATTTTTTGTCTGACTGAAATACAGATAAAGTCATAATAGTCCCTGCAAAAGAAAGAAAATAAATAAGTATTTATTAAGCACCTATTATATACAGGGCTCTATGTTAAACATTCTACAAATATATCACTTTATCTTTAAAACAAGAATGTTAGGCAGGTGCTATTATTATTACTCTGATTTTATAGTTGAGGGAATGAAGCCAGGTAGCACTCAGTTATTCAGAAAATAAGGCCAGATTTCACCTCAGGTTTTCCTGACTCTAGATCCTGGTCTCTTCTTAATGTACCAACTACATGTTACCTATGAGTGAATTCCACAAGTAATAAGTAATAAGAACCATTTATTATATGATAGGAGGCTTGGGTTAGCATCACAGAACATAATGGTGGAAATACACTCAGACACCAGGGATTCAACCTACACAGGGATTCACCTAAGTGAAACCTAAGCAAAATTTCTTCCTTAGCACCCCCCCAATGATCATTGTAATGAATTATTCAGATTTTTTTTCCTGAGGCAATGGGGGTTAAGTGACTTTTCCAGGGTCGCACAGCAAGGCAGTGTTATGTGTCTGAGACCACATTTGAACTCAGGTCCTCCTGACTTCAGGGCTGGTGCTTTATCTACTGCACTACCTAGTTATCCCCTATTTCAGACTCTTTTTAATAGTTTTGGTATTATAGGTAATATCATTAGTTCCCTTTTTTGTCAGTGTCTTCATAATTTAGATGAGTTGTTTCTTTAAACTCAATATAGTAACAGAGATCGAATCTATTTTTCTTTTTATATATGGAAATGTTATTTTAAGGAAGGAAACCTCCCTGTTAATAAAAAACACAAAACTACCATATCTTGGAAAGTTGCTTAGATTAACAAGAAGTTAATAGACATTTAGGATCAAGAGTGTGTCTCAAAGGTAGAATATGTACTCACTTCTTCCTGGCTCTGAGGAAAGTTATTCTTCCTCTATCCTATGGTGATTTATATTATCTCAATATGCGGGACAGAATTATCACATATATATCATGATTTTTGAAATTTATAAAAGTATTCTGACTGGTGTTAGACATTTGCCTTACCAGTTTTTCACTTTTCCAAATGACAAATCTATTCTGCTTGGTTTGTTGATTTTCTGTATTCTCCTGGTTTGTTTACATAATGTGTATGTATTTGTATTCATACTATTGTCTTAAATATTCTTTATCTGGGGTGTGACAGCTGTCTTCTTTCCTCTTCATAGAAAATTTGCATATATGTCATTACAATACAATTCTGAAGAAAATCTCATCTGTCTTAGATTGATGATTTCCCTCATACGTGTTTGTGTGTGTGTGTGTGTGTATTTCTTTTTTAGTCCATGAGAACCTATCCATATTTTCTTTGAATACTTTGAAATTTCATATCCCCAAACTTGGAGTTTATATTATATTGTGTCTGCCTTTCCTGTTCTTACCAACCACAAACTTTAAAATGGAATACTTTTTTTTCCAAATTTTCTGATATTTTTATCTTTGCACAAGTTCTTCCATAGTGGCCACATCCAGGTCTAGAATATTTGTTTTCACCTTCTACCATTCTCTTATTTATCAAAAGACAAGGGAATAATTTATCATTTTTTTCCTAATTTAGATGAATCTAAGAGCTATCTGGAGAGTGAAAGTCTTTCACTATCAGGACCAGCTGTGGGATATGTCTTAAAACATTCTGAAAGCAGATCAAAAAGCTGAAATTGTTTATATATATTCCTCCTTCTGGTTGACTTATATCTTAAAATGCTTCTACTATATTTGTACTTATTTTTCTTCCTCATCATAATAAACTATCTTTATTTTCCTTTTCTAGTTTATTGATTTTTTTCTCATAGGTGTGGTTCTCCTACCAAAAGCAATGCTATTGTATAATTCCTTTTGTGATCATTTGTTCCTTTTAAAATAACATTTATACTTTGATTTTCCTATTCACCTAATATTTCATCAAAAATTCCTTTTAACTAAAAAGTACAATTTAACTTTTCATATTAAGATCTCTATGTCAATTAATTTATTACATAAGCTTTGGTGCATGTGTCTGAGTATTATTCTTGCACATCTTCCTGGATAATAGTTCTACTGAATGATCATTTTTTATTCTTTGAATTTGAATAGTATATGAATAAGAAAATGTATATGGAGAATATATATGGGGATAGTAATAGCACTTATCTTACAGGATTGATATAAAAATCAAATGAGAACACATAGGCACTCCTTCAATGGAAAAAAAAAGTTTTTTTTTTTCATGATTCTGCTTTTATTGTCTAAAGCCCCTGTGCTGAATTAGTAACATGAATGAAAATACAGCCACTGCTTGTTCTAAAGTCACTTTTCTCTCCAGCCATTTGTTCTGCTCATCTCATCTGGATGTTTCACTAAGATCCTAAATAGGGGCCTGAATTCAGCAAACTTGGAAATTTTTTCTATTTCTTTTTCATAACTTCACTGGGAGTGTTTTTTTTTTTTAAATTTGGGGACTGATGTTTCATTTATATAGGTTTTATGTTTTCCCCTTAAAATAAAAATTTGAACTGGTTGATTTTCTCTAATTCAACAGTGCAATTCAACTAGCCAATGCTCATGGACAATTCTATTAACTGATCTTTCTATCTAACCTAATACGTTGAGAGTCATATATTGATTATTACAAAAGGCAACATGGAATGCTAGTATTGGAGTATGGAAGACTGCTTCAGATGTTTGCTAGTTATACAATACAAGGTAACAAAAATCACATAATCTCTCTGAGTATCAGTTTCCTCATGAATGAAATGGAGGAAAGTCATAGCTTCCATTTCATAAGAATTTGGTATGGGTCAAATCAGATAATGTCTATGAAATTTTTCACAAACTTAATTACATATATTTTGGATATGTTTGCAGTGAAAATAGAGACTTTGAAAAATGTCACTGAAGCACATAGTTATCAAACACAAAGCAATCAATCAAGTATAACATAACATTCATAACATACAGATGATGATGGTTGAGTCAATAGAATATGAGCTCTTTAAAAATTAGAATTTTTTTTGCTTTTATTTGTGACACTGATGCTTGGTACAGTTCCTAAATGTAGGAGGAACTTTGGCAGTTTAGAGGCAAAATGTATAGACCACTGGGCCAATAGTCTGGATGACCTGAATTCAAATGTAACCTCAACCACTTAGTGGCCATATAACCATAAGTAAGTCACTTAACCTCTGTGTATGTTTCCTGATATGAAAACAACAATTATAAACGTTAACACCTATTTCTCAGAGTGAGAGATAAAATGCGTTGTTTGTAAAGTGCCTAGCACAGTGTATAACACATGGTAGATGTTTTATAAGTAAGTGACTGTTTCTTTCCTTCCTAGTTGGAAAATTTTCCTAGTTGATTTACTAACAATAGCATTTTAAGGAAGAGAGTAATTAATTGAGGGAGAAAAGCAGAAATAGGGAAGAAGATATTTTCAGGCATGTAACACAGCCAGTATAAATTTAAGGAGACCAGTATTCTCTGTGAAGCACAGAGAAGGCAATTTGGCTGGGATATAATGTTCAGGAAGGGGATGATGTTAAATGACACTGGGAAAAATAGGTTGAAGTTATATAGGGCATTAAAAACTAAAGATTTAGTCCTACTCTTAGATGCATTATAGCAAGCCAATGTATTTGAGTGAATAGAAAAATAATATGGTCAGATCTTCAAGTGAATAAAATGGCTTTGGCAACACCTTGTCTATGAGGTACTATAAGAATGAGAAATGTGAAGAATGACCAGATAGGAGGCTATTATAATAATATACTCAACAGGTAATTAAGATTTGGACTAAGGTGATGGCTTAGATGATGAGCAGAAGAAAAGAAATATGCAGCACAATGCACTACTTTCTCCTTTTCAATCAACACTTTTTAAATGTATGAAGATTCCCTGAGGGGAATAGAACCTATTAACTAAATATCTCAGCAACTTAAGGAACAAAAGTGTTAACAAAGGTTAAGTATACTAATGAAGATAGCATACTTGGTAGATAAAACTCATCTCCCTGTGAGAAATTTGTAGGATCTGAGGATCTCAAATTGCTGAACAATTTTAGTCTGATTCATAACCTGCTCTGGTCACAACAGTTATGATACTCACTGATACACAAAAGTTGGTAAACTACACATTAATTATCAAATTATTATGTTCCTTATAAGCAGTTTTCTAAATGTAGATTCATTGAGCAGGGGGGCAATTTTTTTTTATTAAATTGATATTTCTCATGGACCTACTATTAAAACTCAAAACTATTTAAAATAAATACTGGACACAGTGATGCTATTTGTTAAAGTTAAGAGCAGTGGGACACAGAATAACACAACATAGCAATATTTTTTTTCACCTACAATGCAGTCAATCATACAATAAGTAACCATTACTATGTGTTACTATATGTCAGGCATTGTGCTGCACATTGAGAATGCAGAAAGAAGCAAAAAGATAGCATTTGCTCCTGAGGAACTCACAATCTATCAAGGGAACAATAAGCAAAAAAAAAAATGTAGAAACTCTCTCTCTCCCTCTTCCTGTCCATCTCTCCTTTCCCTCTTTCCTTTCTCTTTCTTTTCCCCTTTTCTCTCCCTCTCTCTCCTCCCCTCTGTCTCTCTATCCTTTCTGCCTTCTCTCTCTCTCTCTCTCTCTCTCTCTCTCTCTCTCTCTCTCTCTCTCTCTCTCTCTCTCTCTCTCTTTCTCTCTCTCTGAAAGTTTTTCTATAGAAAATGGCATTTTAGTTGTAAATTAAAGTGAAGCGGAAAGGCTGGAGGTAAAAAATAAAATTGTGAGCATTCCAGGCATTCAGAACAAACAGAAAAAGGTCCAGAGTGGAGAAATGGAGTTTCTTATTCATAAAACAGGCAGGACTGGTGTCAGCTTGTCTAAAGAATATGTGTTGAGGAATTAGGTACGTGCTGACTGGACAGATAGATGCTGGACATTTATAAAGGATTATGAATACCAAAAGATTTTGTATTTCATCCTAAAGTAAAGAACAGTTACTGGTATTTATTGAATAAGTATTGGATTTGTACTTAAGGATTATATTTTAATGCATAATTATTTCCAAAATATTTTCTTTCTCTTATGGCTTTAAATAAAGCTAAAACATTGGATAGTTGTTCATTTAATCTTCATATTATTTTGATATCTTTAAGACACTTCCTTTAACACTAAATTGCAGTACAGATTGTCTTTTCTCCCTTCTTTCAACCTCTCAGACTAAGTATTGTCTCTTACACAGAGTAGATGCTTTATACTTGACTGTTGATAGAGTTTTTGATTTATACAGAACAATGCATTGGTTTCATAAAAAAAACTACCCCAAAAAACCAAACTCATCACTAACTTTTTAAAATTTAATTCTCTAAATTTTGATCAGATTGTGTATATTTTCTTGTTCCTCATCTCTGTTGCCTTTTATTCAGTATTTTATTTTCCTTCAGCTTCAAATACAACCGATTCTTAACATTCATTTAAAAAATTTTAAGTTCCATTTTTTTTTCCTTTCCTCCTCGTTCTCTTCTTTGAGAAGGTTTGTAGTTTCTCATGGAACAATAATATTCCATAACATTCATATACCATAATTTCTTCAGCCACTTTCCAATTGATGGGCATCCATTCAGTTTCCAGTTTCTAGCCACTACAAAAAGGGGTGCCACAAACATTCTTGCACACGTGGGGCCCTTTCCTTCCTTTATGACTTCTTTGGGATATAAGCCCAATAGAAACGTTGCTGGGTCAAAGGGTATGCATAGTTTGATAACTTTTTGAGCATAGTTCCAAGCTGCTTTCCAGAATGGCTGGATCTGTTTACAGTTCCACCAACAATGCATCAGTGTCCCAGCCTTCCCATATTCCCTCCAACATTCATCATTATCTTTTCCTGTCATTTTAGCCAATCTGACAGGTGTGTAGTGGTACCTCAGAGTTGTCTTAATTTGCATTTCTCTGATGAATAGTGATTTGGAGCACCTTTTCATATGACTAGAAATAGTTTTAATTTCATCATCTGAAAATTGTCTGTTCATGTCCTTTGACCATTTATCAATTGGAGAATGGCTTGAATTCTTATAAATATGATACAATTCTCTATATATTTTAGAGATGAGACCTTTATCAGAACCCTTAAATGTAAAGATAATTTCCCAATTTATTGCTTCCCTCCTAATCTTGACTCCATTGGTTTTGTTTATACAAAAACTTTTTAACTTAATATAGTCAAAATTATCTATCTGGTGTTCAATTAAGAGTTCCAGTTCTTCTTTAGACATAAATTTATTCCATCTCCACAGGTCTGAGAAGTAAACTATACTACATTTCTCTAATTTATTTATATCACTCTTTATATCCACATCATGACACCACTTAGAACTTGTCTTGGTATGTGGTGTTAGATCTGGGTCAAGACCTAATTTCTTCAAAACTAGTTTCCAATTTTTCGAGCAGTTTTTGTCAAATGGTGAGTACTTATCCCAGAAGCTTGGGTCTTTGTGTTTCTCAAAGACTAAACTGCTATATTTATTGCTCAGTTTGTCCTGTGATTCTATCCTATGCCACTGATCGACTACTCTATTACTTAGTCAGTACCAAATGGTTTTGTTGACTGCTGCTTTATAATATATTTTTAGATCTGGTACAGCAAGGCCACCATCATCAGTCTTTTTTTTTATTAATTCCCTTGAAACTCTTGATCTTTTGTTCTTCCAAATGAATTTTGCTACTATTTTTTCTAGATCTGTAAGATAATTTCTTGGGAGTTTGATTGGTCTGACACTAAATAAGTAAATTAGTTTGGGTGTATTGTCATTTTAATTATATTCACTTGGCCTACCCATAAGTATTTTATGTTTTTCCAATTGATTAGGTCCAATTTTATATGTGTGGAAAGTGTCTTGTAGTTTAGTTCGTATAGTTCCTGACTTTTCCTTGGCAGATAGATTCCCAAATATTTTATACTATCAACAATTATTTTGAATGGAATTTCTTTTTGTAACTCTTGCTGTTGAACTTTGTTGGTAATATATAAAAATGCTGATGATTTATGTGGATTTATTTTGTATCCTGCAACTTTGCTAAAGTTTTGAATTGTTTCTAGTAGTTTTTTAGTTGAGTCTTTAGGGTTCTGTACGTATATCATCATGTAATCTGCAAAGAGTGATAATTTGGTTTCCTCCTTACCTACTCTAATTCCTTTTATCTCTTTTTCTTCTCTTACTGCCAAAGTTAACTTTCTAATACAATATTAAATAGTAATGGTGACAGTGGGCAGCCTTGTTTCACTCCTGATCTTATTGGGAAGTTCTAGTTTGACTACATTATATCTGATGGTTGCTGATGGTTTTATATAGGTACTACTAATCATTTTAAGGAAAAGCCCATTTATTACTATATTCTCTAGTGTTTTAATAGGAATGAGTGTTGATTTTTATCAAAGGTTTTTTCTGCAGCTATTGAAATAATCATATGGTTTTTGTTAATTTGGTTATTAATATAATTAATTATGCTGATAGTTCTCCTAATGTGGAACCAACCTTACATTCCTGGTATAAATCCTACTTGCTCATTTTGTATTATCCTGGTGATGACTTTCTGCAATCTCATTACTAATATCTTATTTAAAATTTTTGCTTCAATCTTCATTAGAGAAATTGGTTTATATTTTTCTTTCTTAGTTTTCTCCCTACCTGGTTTAGCTATCATCACCATATCTATGTCATAGAAGGAATTTGGTAGTACACCTTCTTTCCCTATATTTTCAAATAGTTTATATAGTATTGGAATTAATTGTTCTTTGAATGTTTGGCAGAATTCACATGTAAATCCATCTGGCCCTGGAGATTTTGTCTTAGGGAGTTGATTAATAGCTTGTTCTATTTCTTTTTCTAAAATGGGGCTATTTAAATAATTTATATCTTCTGTTAACCTGGGCAATCTATATTTTTTGTAGATATTCCTCCATTTCATGTAGATTATCAAGTTTATTGGCATAATGTTGGGCAAAGTAACTCCTAATTATTACTTTAATTTCCTCTTCTTTGGAGGAAAGTTCTCCCTTATCATTTTTGAGACTAACAATTTGATTTTCCTTTTTCCTTTTTCTAATCAAATTAGCTAAAGGCTTATCTATTTTGTTGGTTTTTTCATAAAACCAACTCTTAGTTTTATTTATTAATTCAATAGTTTTCTTATTTTCATTTTTTATTAATCTTCCCTTTTATTTTTAGAATTGCCAACTTGGTATTTAATTGATGGTTTTTAATTTGGTCTTTTTCTAGCTTTTTTAATTGTAAGCCCAGTTCATTGATCTTCTCTTTCTCTATTATATGCAAGTTACCATCTAAAGATATAAAATTAACCCTTATAACCACTTTGGCGGTATCCCACAAATTTTGGTATGTTGTCTCATTATTGTCATTCTCCTGAATAAAATTATCAATTTTCTCTATTATTTGCTCTTTCATCCATTCATTCTTCAGGATTAGATTATTTAATTTCCAATTAACTTGTGGTCCATTTTCTCCTGGCCTTAGAATATATGTGAGTTTTATTTCATCATGATCTGAAAAGGATGCATTTACTATTTCTGGTTTTCTGCATTTGATTTTGAAGTTTTTATGCCCTAACATATGATCAATTTTCATATAAGTTCCATGAACCCCTGAGGAAAAAAGTATACTCTCTTCTATCGCCATTCAGTTTCCTCCAGAGAGCTATCATACCTAACTTTTCTAACATTTTATCTCCCTAACTTCTTTTTTATTTCTTTTGTGTTTTGATTTATCCAATTCTGAGAGGGCAAGGTTGAGATCCCCCACTAGTATAGTTTTGCTGTCTATTTCTTATTTCATCTCTGTTAGTTTCTCCTCTAGGAATTTGGATGCTATACCACTTGGTGCATATATGTTTAGTATTGATACTGCTTCATCGTTTATGGTACCCTTTAGGAAAATATGGTTTCCTTCCTTATCTCTTTTAATTAGATCTATTTTTGCTTTTACTTGATCTGAGATAAGGATTGCTACCCCTGCTTTTTTTTTTTGTTCACCTGATTCATAAAAGATTCTGCTCCAGCCCTTTACCTTCACTCTGTATGTATCTCTATGTTTTAGATGTATTTCTTGTAAACAACTTATTGTAGGATTCTGGCTTTTAATTAAGTCTGCTACCAACTTCTGTTTTATGGGAGAGTTCATCCCATTCACATTCACAGTTAAAATAACTATGTCTGTATTTCCTCCCATCTTATTTAACCAAAGTAATGTTTTTCTCTTCCCTTTCCCCTTTCTCCCTTCCCCACTCCCCAGTATTTTGTTTTTGATGACCAACTCCCTCTAACACTCCTTCCCCCTTTAAAACCCCTCCCTCTTTTTTTTACACTTTTCCCCTAGTCCTTCTATTAGTCTATCCCTTTCTTTTCCTCTTTTCCCTCCTACTTTCCTATAAGGAGGGCCAAGTTTTTCTTTGAAGCCAAATGTGTCTGATATACTCTTTTAGAGCCCAATCTAATGAGAGCAAGATTTACACAATACTCATCGCCCTCCCTTCTTTTCCTCAATTATATTAGATTTTCTATGTCTCTTCATGAGATTTTTCTTTATTTTACCTCCTTTTTTTACTTTATTTTACTTCCTTTCCCCTTTTTTATAGTATGATATCCCTTCCATCTCTAATTTCTTTTCCATTATTATCAAAGTAAAATCAAATTATACCCCCATTCTTTAAGGATACCCATAGTAGAAATATAGTTCTCAAGAGTTCTTTCCTTTTTACCTTTTTATGCTTCTCTTGAGTTCTGTGTTTGGAGGTCAATTTTTTTGTTCAAATATGGCCTTTTCATTAGAAATAGTGAAATTCTCCTGTATTATTGAATGACCATCTTCTTCACTGGAAGATGATGCTCATTGTAGCTGGATAACTTATTCTTGGCTGTAATCCAAGTTCTTTTGCCTTTCGGGAGTATCTGATTCCAGGCCCTTTGATCCTTTAATGTGGAAGCTGACAGATCTTGTGTAATTCTAATTACAGTTCCTCGGTATTTGAACTGTTTCTTTCTAGCTGCTTGCAATATCTTTTCCTTGGTGTGATAGTCCTGAAATTTGGCCACGATATTCCTTGGGGTTTTAATTTTGGGGTCTCTTTCAGGAGGTGATCTGTGAATTCTTTCAATGCCAACTTTGCCTTCTGATTCTAAAACATCAGGGCAATTTTCTTTCATGATTTCCTGGACGATAGCATCAAGGTTCTTTTTTTCATCGTGACTTTCAAGGAGTAATATAATCCTTAGATTGTCTCTCCTGGATCTGTTTTCCAAGTCAGTTGTTTTTCCTAGGAGATATTTCATATTTTCTTCTGGTTTTTGATTTTTTTTGTTTTTGTTTGACTGATTCTTGAAGTCTTATTGAGTCATTCACTTCTATTTGTTCAATTTTAATTTTCAAGGTATTATTTCCTTCAGTTGTCTTTTTTAGCTCCTTTTGTAACTGGCTAAATGAATTTTTTGGTTCATTCCATTCTTTTTCCATTTTGCCAATTTTATTTTTCAGTGAATTGTTATCTTTTTCCAATTCAACAATTTTGTTTTCCAGTGAATTGTTGTCTTTTTCCAATTCACCATTTTTATTTTCCAGTCACTTGGTGATTTTTTTCCATTTCACTAATCTTGTTTTCCAGTTTTTCACATCTCTGTTGCAAGGCATTATTTTCTTCTTGCACTGATCTCAATTTATTTCCCCATTCTTCTTCTAGCTCTCTTTTCAGATTCTTTATATAATCTTCCAGGTAAGCCTTGTAAAATGTGGACCAGCTCATGTCCTCCTTTGTGGCTTCCTCTGGGGTTACATTCCCTTTAAGAACCTCAGAATCTGGGGTCTACCCTTCCTTCTCTCCATAAAAGCTGTCTATGGTGAGAGCTTTCTTCTGCTTCTTGCTCATGTTTTTAATTTTGTGGTCTGACTCAAACGTGGAAGCAGCAATTGTTTCAATTTGCCCTGGGGCAGTTAGCCCAGTTAACTTCAGGTGGGGGACTGGTCGGGCTAGATCTGCACTAGGACCATGCTTTCAGCTGCTCTCAATGCACCCTTTACCAAAGGCAGATCTGCCAAAGCACCTGCCCACAAGCAGAGCAAAGTGGCCCAAGTGTCTCCCAGGGATTTCCTGGGTGCCTAAAATCTGCTGCTCTTTCCCAGCTCTGTCTTCTACCCTGACTATGTGCTGGCGTGGCAAGCAGCCGAACCTTTGCCCATCTGAAACTGACCTTCTTCGGAGTTCTTTCAAAGTAAATTTTGATAGAAGTTTGTTGCACTCCAAGTGTTTGATGGAGCCCTCACTTCAGAACCAGTTTGGAGGCCTAATTTGTTCTGGGTCTGAGGGAAGGTCGCAAGAGCTCACAGAGAATGATGTCTTCAGTTCCCCATCTTGCCTCTGCCACTACTTTACAGTATTATTGCTTCACAATCATAAACCAAAACTTACTTGGGTATTCCCCAATTGATAGGTAGTTCCTCACTTTCCATTTCTTTGCAACGACCTAAAGAGTTAAGATGAATATTTTTTGCAAACATAAGTACTATTACTTAAAGAAAAATTATATTTTGGGATACACACCTCATAGTGTTGTTATTAGCTTAAGAGATATGTGTGGTGGCAAAGCCAAGATGACAGAGTGAAACCAGGAGGCTGCTCACAGTTTCCCCAAAAAAACCAATAAAATCAAGCCTCTGAAAATAGTTTGGTAGAATAAAACCACATTCTAGATCAAAATAGATCGCAAGATCTTCAAGAAACAAAATCCCAAGGAACATTTTTACACAACTCCAGAACTATATTCTCAAGGGAAAAAATATTACCAACTGCCAGACAAAAGCAACGCAAGTATTAAGGAATAACAATCAGGATTACCAGTATGTCGCAACATCTACAATAAAGGATCAGAGGGCCTGGAATACCATATTAAGGATGACAAAGGACCTGGGGATACATCCAAGAATTAACTAAGAATCCAGGCTGAGCATCATCTTTAAGGGGAGGAGATGAAACTTTGATAAAGTAAGAAACTTTAAATCATTTCTATTGAAAAAATGAGAAATAAACAGAAATTTTAATCTTATAACACAGGACTTGAGAAGCATATAAAGATATTCAGGAG
>JAJPUD010018065.1:0-24316 GCA_023553655.1 Myrmecobius fasciatus
ACTGGAAGGATGGCACTCCTTCTGACAGAACTGGGGAAGTTTTGAAGAGAGACAGACACAGAGAGAGAGTGCATAAGAGCTTGGTTACGGACATATTAGGCAGGATTTCATATCCTCAAATATGCTCAAGGCTTATAAATAGTATGACCAACACGATTTCTTGGCCGTCTAAAGGAGTCAAGGCAGTTTTAGAAATTATGGGATTTGAAGGAAGGGCTCAGGTCAGATGGAGTAGATGGTGTGAGCCACAAGGCTGGGCTGCTAGGTGTATCCCCAGCTTTCTGGCCCCTCTGTGGAACTGCCCATGCTATTAGGAAAAAATAATAATAAGGTATGAGGGTTTATCTCTGTCTCTCTGTTGTCTCTCTCCCCCCACTCTTTCTCTCCCCCCAGTGGCGGGTCCTTGAGGGCAGGAGTTCTGTTTCTTTTGCTCTTCCTATCCCTAGCATCTAGCCCAGCACTATAAATGGTACATACAAAGAGCTGAAGAATAAGGTTGGAAAATAGAGGAACCTGAAGATGAAAGGTTTCTCATATTTTTTTATTTAAGAAACAGAACCCTAAATTTTCATTTCCAATTATCATGATTTCTATTAGGTTTCTAATATTCAAGCAAGATCAGCTGTCCTCTCATGGAGTCATCTGGTAAATTCCCAGAATGAAGAAAATGCTAATCGGCCAGTTTCATTTACATTTGAAGTGGCGCTCTCCAACTGTGGTAAAAGTGGAAAATTTAAAACCATTTACATGTAAGTCTGTTCTTTTTGAAATTTGCCTCATTCCAAGTGCACAAAAATTTTACACAGCTATTAAAGCAGTTTATGATTTCATGATGCCCTCTGAAAATTAATTTAGTCAACAAGAACATTTGAATAGAGTTCTCCATTTAGTTGGTCTGTTATCTTATAATTAGCGGCTGGCATTTTAGAAGTATAAAAATCACAAATAGAGACTTTTGAGGGGGAAAGTGAGAAAATTTAAGATTAGACTTATTTTTAGAAAGTCAGTCTTACACAATTATATAGTATCTTTTTAAGTCCCGTGATATTTTTTAAAACCAGATTTTTTTTCTCTGTGATACTTTTTTTATAAAAACAAACCTATCCAAATATACTGTGATTCACTACCACAGCAGACTTACAGTTTAAGCAGCACTTATCTGTTGACTTTTCTAATTGCCTTTCTAATTCAGGTCAGTGGAAGCAAGAGCAGTTTGAGCAATCTTCTCGTTCCTCTTTCTACCTAGAAAACAATGTGCCAGAGCCAGGTTACGGGCACCTAAAGAGCAGGGACTGGATCAGAGCACAATGATAGGCACCTGATACTGTTGGGAAAGAGCCGTACAAGCCATTGAATTGAGTGTAGTAGAGAAGCCTATCCCCCAGAAAGACCATTCTGGGCCATGTTGAAGGACTTGTGTTACTTCTTTAAACTATGTTTGTTATTTTTTGAAGCTCCACTTCCAAGTTATTTTTAATAAACTAAGTAAATATAATGTTTTGAGATTTCACATTGCAACCCAAAGTTATAAAATTTTAGTATGTAAATGAAGTATTTTGCATTATTACTAACATTATTTTTTTCGCATGTAAAATTTCATTTGGATTAATTGCTGTAAATAATATCATTGGGAGGTGTGCTTTCTTGGAATAAGGTTAATATAAGCAGTTAGGATTTGCTGCTTGGCTTTTTTCAATCTGTTGAAGGTCTTATAAATAATTTTCATTTACACAGTGGGGATGAAGTCACAGTCAGCCTACCTGATCTCCAGCCAGCAACTGACTATCATGTGAGGTAGGTATGTGTTCCTTCTCGGCCCAATAAGCTTTGCTTCTTTGGCCACCATAGATGAGCAATGGACATTTTCTCTAAGCTCATCCATACCCCTGCTCCAAGTAATGCTATGGCATGATGATTAATTTCATCTGATGTATGAAGGGTAAGAGGAAGAACTTTGATCTGTTGAATCCAGATGGCTGTATTAGTGCCAACTTCCTAAAGTTAATTCCTAAAAATTCTGTCTGAAAATATGGGTGGGTTTTTTGGGGTGGGTTTTTTTGGGGGGTTTTTTTTGGCAATTCCTTTCAAGCTCTGGGTTTGTATAAGTCTGAAATTTGATAATGAAAAGAAAATGTTTTAAAAGTTTATAATACATTTTTTCAGAGTTTCAGCAACATACAGCTCTATAGAAGAATCTACTTCTGAAGTGATTAGTTTTACAACAGAGAGTTGCGAACCAGACCGTCCTGCTATACCTAAGCTAGTCAACCGAACCAAGAACAGCCTGATTCTACAGTGGAAGGTAAGAAACACACATCATGAAAGAGGTTTCAATATGTCATTGAACTAAAAATGACCTCAATGTATCTTGAATTTGGAATTTAGTTACTGGTTACTTAAGCATCTTTCTGGGTCAATTAAGAATTTTTTAATGCAATAAAAAGAGAATGGAAGACTTTTAGAAAGAATCACAGACAAGTTAGATAGCTTTGAAAATGACACATTGAATTTATTATATATCTAAAAGAAAAATAAGTTCTGTGTGTGTATGTGAAAATACCACTTTATTTGGTGTTTAAACTCAAAGTTTAAAAGTATTTTCAATGTAGCAGATAGAATTATATATATATGGGGAGACAAAGTAAACATGCAGGAGGCACAAGAAAGCCTTTATAACATCCTTTTCATAAAAGTAAGAACAAATGGCATTTCTATAGATCTTTATAATTTCTAAATCACTTTATCTAATTTATTTTATGATCAAGTGAGTAACATACGTTATGAAGATGGCTCAAAAATACAAGTAGATAGTAATATGCCAGGTATTAGTTTCAATCATGGGAGCTCCCTTTCCATACTTGCCTACAATATGCAAAGAAATGCTTTTCTCTGGCTCTTCTGGCAAGTTCCATTCTCTATAATCATCTCTGTTTCTTGCTTCTCCCTACCATTTCCCACTTCTGTGTCTTTGATCCCCCAGTATGTGTTATATAAACTAAGGCATGAAATGAAAGCCTTACCAGTGTATAAAACCATGTGTTTCTTGATGAAATGTGCAAATATCTGAATATTTATTCAAATGTTATTGCACTTTGTAGATCTTTCAGCGCATCTCCAAGTTCAGTAATATGGGTATCTCTTTCATCAGCCCTGATCACAACCTAGCCATCCCTGTGCAACTCTGGTCCATGCTCATATAACACATATGATATTTTCCTACAAAGGAGCCATCCCAAGTGCCAGACCTCTTCCTCTAAGTTGTGTTGGTTTTGTTTTTTATACTTTATGGGGAGCAGTGGAGCACTCAGGCCATTTAGTATTGTGCCATATGAGGACATGTGTAGTTTTTTTTTTTTTTTTTGATCCCACATTTCCTCCTAATGTCCCTTATTTGACTTCTTGAGTATGGGTCAGCATTGGAAATGTGCCACAGCCTATTTCTCCCCACCATGCTTTTCTTCACAATCCTTTTTGGGTTACTCTCAACTTGGATTCCTCTCCCCCAAATCAACTCCAGTGTCAGTTTATGGCCTATCCCAAATAAATGTGCTGATGGATGCCCAGTCCACCAAGTTAGTCTAATTCTCTGTCACAGACTAGACTATGGAAATTTGTCATACAATAATTTTCCCTTATAGATTGTTAGGCCCGTCTCTGCTAGATTTCATTGTGGAAACCCTACAAGTAATCTGGAGCTTGATGCAGTCAGCACAATATTATCTCCAAACAGAACCATCTGGAAGACTGTTGCATTCTTGATAGCCACAGTAATGGCAAAGCATCCCATTGTTCCAATTCTTAGCCCAAATCCACCTTGTTTGCCTTTGGAATGTTTAAGCTGCCTTGTCTCAGCAGACTAATCAATCACAAGAGCCCTTTCAATGAATTCAATTTACTGAAGGCTTTCTACCTAATTTGATTATTTTCAGTTACACAAGTTTTATACAACATCGGTTTTGCCAGCAGCTCAAGCTAAAATGTTAATCTTTGTCTTTAATAAATGATAAAATTAAATTTATTGGATGACTGACCCTTTTTGAAAAAATCTGTGCCATGTCAAAGGCTCATTTCTCCGACTTTAGTTAAGTGCTGCCATGTGCTGACACAATAAAGCAATGCTGGAGGAAGAAGGAAGTTATTAGAGGCTCATTAAGTGGGATGTGAACTGATTATTTTTCTTGCTCACCTGTTGCTCTACATTTTGCTTTTCTATCATTTTTCCCCTCTTGAAAAACAAAATGGGGGGAAAATAATACCACTATCTTCCCCTATTCACCTTCTCGAAGACAGCAGTGGGCTTTTTTAAATGGATGTGAGTGGGCTGGGAGATGTTAACTTTGGCAAAACTACAGGCTGGTATAAAACAAATACTTGTTCCCTTTCAAATCTATTGAAGGAAAACTGTAAATTCACACTGTCTCAGAATGGGATAACAACCTTTCCTTGATGCTCTCAACTGAATTTTTTTAAATAAACGAATATTTCTGCCTGATTTATTTATTAAGTATAATAATAATGAGAGCATGGTGCTAAGTGCTAGAAGAATTATAAAACTTAGATAAGATGTAACCCTGCCCCCCCCCCCGGCTTTTACAATCCAGTAGGCACTATTACATATAACATTACATACGAAGGCATTAAATAAGAATTAAATGTGCTCTGTGACAACTGAAAGTGAGAGTGATTACTAAGTAGGAGGATCAGGGAAGGCCACTGGCTTGCTGCTTTTTCTTCAACCTAACTAGTAATTTTGACATTACTTTTGGGGTGATGAACAGAAAGATCCTCTAATTAGAATGACAGTAAACAAGGGTACAAAAGGTATTTTACCTTTATAGAATTTTGCTTTTAAAAAAAGAACACAGTTTTAAAGGGATGAACAACTATCCTATCTCTTTTGGCCCAGTGCATAGAGAGCCGGCCTCAGGGCCAGGAAGATGTGGGTTGTTCAAGTCCTACCTCACACAGGTACTGGCTGGGCAAGTCCCTTTACCTCTCAACATTCTGAGACAGTAAATTGCAGAGAAGGGCCTGACAGGCATTTCCTCAGCACAGCCACAAGCTCTACGTGTAGGATTCTTTGGTTTCATACATAAAATATTCATCACATTCTATGTTGGTACAGTGAATGAAAAAAGCTATAACTAATTGTAATTTTATGTATTATTTTAGGGAACTAATGACAATGGCTCCAAAATAACCAGCTTTCTTTTAGAATGGGATGAGGTAAGCATTTTCTGCATGTGTTTTACAAATGATAAAATGTCACTGAAATTTTACAAGGTTAAATGGAATATCAGAGAGAAAACAAAGCTATAGCCAAGTGGAATTAAGGTTTAGTCAAAGCAAACATTTCTGCATTCAGCACATGAACTAAAAGGATGGTGATACATGCCTTCAGCTCTCCCAGACGAGCAGAGAAGTGAGTCTGTACTATTTAAATTCTGGCCATCAATCCTGGTAGAGTGTATGATCCTTTGGGTGGAGGACTATTCTGAAGTCTGTGATAAAGTTGGCAAGAATCCTTATGACTGGACATCGGATCATCAATTTGAGAACCTTGATAAAGAATCTCTTGGGATTCTTATGACTGACATAACATCAGATAACTTACAAGGGACTGGTCCACTATCTAAATTTTCACACAGCGCAGATACCTGGGCACTCATAAAAATCCAAACACTCCCATGTGCTGGGTTGTTTGACTTCATTTAAATTTGGGGATCATCATTGCCCTTTGCCACCCTCATCCCCACCAGCACAGAAAAAAATCAATCATTCGCTGCTGGGACATTTGATTGTTAGAGTATATTAGCTAATAGAGGTAGAATAGACTTTTCAGCTAATATTCCCCAATAGTCTTTTATTTCCTATTTTCCTTTTGGTTTCTTTATTATTTTGACTATTAAAAAAAAACACCACCCCAGTTGCAGTAGCATAAAGTATTTTGCCTCGTAACCTGGATGACTATTGCCCAACTACGAATATATGGCAAATTAAGCAACTCTTCCTCCTCTACTTACCTCTTTCTCTTCTATTCTTCGCTCTTCTTTCTCTTCTGCTGCTTTTTCTTCAGGCCCCACCTTTCTTTCTCCAGCATCGTCTTCTACTCACTCTTGCCTTTCTTCAAGTAAATAGCCCACATAATAGTTGAAGCTGGGAAACATTGTCCTTAATAGGATGCTTTAACATAGCAACTCATCTATCGTGTTTGTGTGTTTAGGGGAAGCCTGGTACTTTCAAAGAATGCTATTTTGGTCATCTTAAACAGTACAAGCTAACCAAGCTGTCACCTTCCACAAGATATTCATTTAGATTGGCTGCTAAAAATAACTTGGGAATAAGGTAAATTTTATTACTTTGAAAAAAATTCCCAGTTCATACTTGGGGGGGAAGGCTAATTATATTCATCAATCTATCTTTTTCCAGTGAATTTAGTGAAACTGTTGCCTTCAACACAACAGGAAGTGTCCCTCCACCACCTCCTCCCCCTCAGCTAAATCAAGCAGGAATTACTACTCTGTCACTAGAATGGGGTCCTCCTGCTGTAGCAGCCACTGGGGAATCTCACTTGACTTATACTCTGGAGATGGAAGAAGAAGGATCTGTAAGTTGCCTTTCTGTATGACATAATTTTTGCTTTCTGGAATGTGATGGACAGGCTGACAAATGTGAGAGGCGCTCTGGACCTACCCTAAATTAGTCAGTAGAGCTCTGAGATCTCAGGCTCTTCACCTGCCCATAAAGCACAAGGGAGCTCCCCTTAATTCTAGTCTGAACTTCAAATCCATTTTTAATTATCAGTGGAAACTGGTTAGTTACTGATAGTACCCATTTTTCTCCTTTCTAGGGTCATGGTTTCAAGGCTAAATATAATGGAGAAGATCCCTCATGCACTTTAAAAAATCTTCGGAGAAGCACTTCCTATAAATTTAGGGTATGTGTCTGCAGTTGTATGTTTCTGTGTATTGGGGTCATTCCTTTTTAACCTATTTTAAAGCACTTAACCAAAGAATATTATAAACATCAACAATAGCCAATGAAATGTTTTTCTGATGATCTGCATTTAAACAAATGCATAAAATGTCCTAAGTTTTCTGTCACATTCTCTAATGATTATCTCCATCGGGAATCAGTTTGCCCATTGACTCCCACTCACCTTTGCAGGTTCTTTTGTTTGTTTTGCTTTGCATTATTTCATAAAGTTCTGGCCATGGCTCTTTATGTTTGTCAGACTTGAAAGGAATGTTATTTGTTATGATTGTATTGCCTTACATTAAAGTAACACAAGTTAGTTCACAATTACTATAGTATAAGACATTCTGGCTGCCTCCCATTTTAGCCATCACAGGGGATGCTGTTTTTATAAAAATCTACAAAGGTACAGTTTTGTTTTGGGGTATTTTTTGAGTCTTGATAATTATTGGGAGGAACTGTTGGGCCTTAGGGAACTGTTATCTGTGACCTTTACTCTGTACAGCTAGATTTCGCTTTTCCAAAAAAGTTCTACCAATCCCCAGTTGCGCCAGTAGTGGCTAAATGTATCTCCTATTTCTCTGTAGCCCCTCCAGCATTAAGTTTTATTGTTTTTAATTGTTCTTGGCAACTTGATGGATGTGAAGTGGGACCTCAAAAGTTGTTTTAATTTGCATCTATTTATTAATGAGGTTGAACCTTTGCAAATGATTAATAACACTTGTGCTTCCTATTTTTAAAAATGTCGTTTGTATTATTTTCTATAGTGATGAAAATTCACTTTTCTAAGTATATCCAGTTTCCAAAGTAACCTGCTTTGTAAATTTTGCAGAATCTATTCAGGTATTTGAGGCATATGATGAATGTTTCCAGTGATCAACCAATGTATTCTCTCTACTCAAACAGCTCTTTGCCCACAACAGTGAAGGAAAAAGTAACCCAAGTGAAGAAGTAGAATATACCACATACCCTGATAAGCCAGGGCCCCCAAGTAAACCATACACAAAGGGGAAGATCCGAGCATACAATGTGAAAGTCGCATGGGGTAATATTTCTGTATTTAAAAACCTACCCTCATTTCCCTAAATGGTAACATTAATGTATTGAGAAATGCTTGCTGGAATTGTTTGTCTTAGACATGATTCTCTTACATAAAATGGTTCTTACGGTTTATTTTAGTAATTAATGACATTGCCATTCTCTCTTATATGGAGGCAACAGAGGTGGCAGTTTGTTGTCTGCTTCAAATCATGAAATTGTTTGCCTTTATGGTGGACCATAGAAAAGGCACGATCGAGAAGGGACCGTTAGTAAGTGGTGATTCTCAGGCTGGCATCCAGATTGTTTTCTTTCTATGCATGGGACCAAATCAGCTCAGCATTTTCAGTGCGTATTCATGGTCATGTATCACCCTTCCTAGAGAGCTTAAAGGTGTTATTTAAATAGATTTTATTAGAAAGTTCTGGAGGGGGTAGAGGTAGGGAATGGCTGGCTTCAGAGTGAGAGAAAGATGGTTTGAGTTCTGCCTTTGGTTCTATGGACAAGTCACTTCAACTCTACGTGCCTCTATATGATCTGATAGAATTCTAGATCTCGTGCTAGTCTACCCCCTCCCTCATTTTCTAGAGTTTGAATCCAGTTGCTCTGGCCCCTAACCTAGCTCCTTCCTCTCTACTGTGCTCTCTCAGCAGAAGGAAGGCCTAATGCTGTGTTTGATAACCACTAGTCATTTCTAAGTAGTGATGGTCTTGAACAGAATTCCACACTGGCATTTGACAAAAAAAAATGTATGGCATTAACTAATATAGTGGAATGATAAAGACTTTCCTGTTTATTTAAGAATAACTTACATGAAAAATGTCATTTCAGATCCACCTAAAGATAATGGGGGAGCAGAGATTTCTAAGTACGTTTTAGAACTTTCTGAAGCACCTAATGGTAAGGATTCTTTATAATCTGGATTTGATTATAAGCTCCCTTTCTGCTCTGGACTTACTCGATTCCATACACTTGGAATATGTGTTCCATTCATTGTCTAAGGGATTCTTTCTAAACACACACAAATCATAGAGTCTGAGAATTTTATTACATAGTTTGTAAGTGAATTGGATGTTTTCTGTCTCTTCCCTAGGAAGTACATGGAATGTAATATATGATGGCACTTTGAGAGAACATGTATGTGACCATCTTAGACCTGGTACTTCATATAAGTTGAGAGTATATTGCGTTGGAATCGCAGGACAAAGCCAGGTGAGGAGAAAAATGAAAATATAAAATTCGAGTACTAAAGTAAACTGTACAATGATACGGATTAATCCTAAAAGAACGCAAACTTGCATTTCAGTGTAAATATAATGTATTGTGTCCTTCTGTCAGGCCTCAGATATCCTATCCATTCACACATCTGCTGTTCCTCCTGGGCCTTGCCGGTCTCCATACTTGGCTAACAGGGCTAAGCCCAGAGAAATCAGCCTGCATTGGGGTAAGATACCATTTTGTGACCCAGTTTTTTAAATTTAAATGAGAAAGTAAGTGGGAGAAAAGAGGGAAAGAAGAAAACTATCGTAGAGCTATACAGAAAAAACATGAATTACTGCATTAGGGTACGACTTTGGATAGAGAGGTAGACGGAGTACGGTCAGTTAACTTAAAATACAAATGCAAACCATGGTATTTAGAAAAAGAACAGTTTTTTACCCAGTGATTATTTCTGTGATTTCCATTTTTGTCAGGTAATGAAAATGTAATATTTTTGGGGATTTCCTTGGATTTCTTTCCTTTGAGAGGTATACCTTTTTCCTAAGGGGAAAAAAAGTTTTATGTAAACTGAATCATATTTTTTGAACCGAGTTCCATCATAATATCAGTAATACCTTGTGATAGTCACTTGGCCATTTTTCTCTCCTGCCCTTCTAATCTAAAAGTGAGCACTTCAGTTCACTAGGGTTAAACTACTGAAAGAAGTCTCCTTTTGTGATGTGAATCACCGCTCCCTGCTTTATCCACTTGGTAAATGCTGATGTTTGTCTATGGGATCTGTTCAAAATAAAAGCATACCTGAGTTATTGTACTTTCAATTATAATAGCAGGTCTGTCCTTAAGGGCTAAGGAAATAGCTCATCCCCTGCCCTTTTGCAGTAATGAATGTAATGAATATGACCTTAGCAAATCATTCTGTTGCTAAGAATTATGAGTCAGGCAGTGAAGAGTGCTAGCAACCTCAGCCTGGAGTTAGAGGGATGGAGCTCTTTGGGTCCGGCTGACTCACTAACCCATGAGGTCAATTTAGGCCAAAGTATCTTCATTTTCTTTCCTATAGATTTTTTTTTTGAAAAGCTCTCACGTCTTCAGCAATTGTTCTTGTGGGGGAAACGGTATAAAATTATGTGCAGCTTTGGTCATCAAGTTCATGAGTTGTAGGAAGCTCCCTCTCCATTGAAAAAGTGACTCTGGAAATGCATGCATACTCCGTTCTTGAGATTCATAACCTTGGAGAGTTGCCTGGGACACAGAGAGAGGTTTGGCCATTTCTCCACACTAGGTAGGCATCGAGGCATTGAGAGCTAGGTCTTCCCGCAGATAAACCAAGCTGCTTCTCTGGGAAGCTCAACTGAATAGAATCTGAAATTTCCCATGGTGTGAGCTGACATTTTAATGAACTAGAATTGCTTAGAATTCTTCAAATTGATTTCTCAGAGAGCCCTAAAAACTATTTTAAAAATCAAGTATTAAAAGTGTTTTTAAATGCTTACTCTGTCATTTCCTAGCTCCTCCCGTTGTGAATGGGGGAGCTGAAATAATTGACTATGTAGTAGACATGGCCGAGTCCGACCAAGCAGAGTGCAGAAGGGTCTACCAAGGCCCAGGCTTGAGGTGTACAGTGAGCAATCTGCTTCCTGGGAGGACCTACAATTTCTGGATTAAAGCAGCCAATAAGACAGGGGTAAGTGCTCTGCTCCATTCTGACCTGTTTGGATTTCTCCTTTAAGCAGCATGAGCTTTCAATGTTTCTTTTATGCTGCTCTTCCTCCTTTGTGTAGTTTGGACCCTACTCAGCCAAGTCTCAGATCTCCACAGCCCCAGGACCTCCCGATCAGTGCGGCATCCCTCTGTTAACCTGTAAGACTGCTACCAGTGTGGCCGTCAGCTGGGAGGTAGGTCGGTCGTCAAGCTTTCTTCTCTGTGTGTGGCTCGTGGAAAAGCCAAGTGGTCCTCTTAGAAGTTCTCCTTGAGGCCTAGGGCTTTCTCTGAGGCATCACGACAAGGTTTGGGATTCAGGGTCCAGACCTTTCTTCCTAGAATCTCTTTTCCCCCCCTCCCCACAACACAAGGAAGTCTCCGAATTAAGGATGCCAAGGCGTTGGCACTTGCCCTGTCTTCCGGTTCAGGTTTGAGCTGGGTAATAGATTTGGCAAACGGACTCAGTTGTATCAGGAAATACCCGATTCAAATGTTTGCGTCCTACAGCTAAGATGCTGAAGTCAAATCACTCTGCAGAATTTCACGGTAGGAAGAATTGGTATCGTACCAAAAATACACGTAATTCTAATTTTGACTTCAGATGACTAAGGGAGGTGTTACAAAGTAATGAGATTTGTGTGTGTTTTTGTCTTTGGGTTGGGGGGGGGGCTTTATTTGCTTTTTGTTTTGTTTCATTTTGGTGGGATTTGTTTTGTTGTTTCTAACAAACATACCAGAATGCATCCTGGATACTTATTCTAACAATACGCAAAACATTCTTTAAATTCCTCTTTTGGGGTTGCCTTCAAAGCTATTTAATTTTGGAGGAAGAATGTGGCTGGCTAGCAACAGCCAGGGGAAGACTGTGGAAGTAATCAGATTAGGGACCAGTTGTTTGGATTGGGGGGGGGTGTTCAACTAAATTAGATGTGATTCTTTCCCTCCACACTTTAGCAGAGGGTTCGAAGCAAAGACAGAGTCCCTTAAAGTAATAGTAAATGGCAAGCATTAGCGGATGATAACTGGCAGTCTTGAAAAGCTTGGAAAAAGCTGAGTCAGTAACACAGTGAGAATGAGGGAAAACCAGTAGAAAATTCAGCGCCCCTCTGGCGGCCATTCCATGGCAGGAGATCTAGAGAGAAGCATTTTAGGTGGATCCTTTGTGCAGTCTATGGGCAAGAACCACAAAGGAGGGCGAGCCATTAAAGGGTCATGTTCCATTAAAGGATGTTAGGATTGGAGAGTTTTGTCCTCTGCTTTTTTGAAAGTCATTTGCATCCCCAGTGCTTTGGCCATCCTAAGCCCTCAAGAAGTGTTTTTTTAGCCATTCATTATGACAAAGAATAGAAATTCAGTAGATGTTTGGGACTAACAACCCCTTTGTTTAAAAAAAAATGTGCTGGTCCCCTCTTGCTTGGTTTCTAACTTTCTTAAGGCACTTGTAAGATGGTAGGATTTAAAGCCAGAGAAAAGCAGGATTCTCCTCTCCCACACCCCGAAAGGTAGAGAATGACTTAGCCATTGTTACATGCCCCACTGCAGCCAGCACACACTGCTTTGTACATATTGGGCACTGAATAAGTGTTTGTTGAATGAAGATATCAATCAAAACATTATTACCATGTATTCATTTACATAGGCTGTGCCCACTTAGTGCAGTTTTAAACTTTAATAATTTCCGAAGTATAAAGGCTACCCTTCCAGCAATCTGAAAGTTTAATCATTTAAATGGCTTTTACATTGGGTAATTTAGTTTGGAAAATTCTGGACGCTCAGTTTTTTAACTAGACAGGACATGCTGTCGTCATGCATTATGTGTGGGATATTTTCTGACACTTAAATAAAGCCAGGATTATGAGAGGATGTCCTCTCCTAAATCCAATCTCCATCCATCAGGTGATTGAGGTAGTGGTGTAAAGAGGGCATTCTCTCCTAATCCCAGGTTGATTAGTCTTTTTCTTGTGGAGTCTCCATCAAATCCTTGTTCTTCAGGTGACCTCAAGGCTAGGATTACAAATGCAATCACTGAGCAGCAGCTGACAAAAGTGTGTGAAAACTGACTGAGAAAGAAACATATAGCCCAAAATGGTGATTGGGTTGAATTTTAGTAAGAAATAGCAACATTTTCAAAATGTAAATTACCTTTCAAATGTTTAGTCAGTTGGGAGCATTTCTACTTCTCTAGTCATTAAAACTTAAAAGTGTAGAGACTTTCGGAACACCTGGTTAGGGGCCAGTCTTGCAGTCAAGAAGAGCTGAATTCAAGTTCTTTCTCTGACTCGCCCTGAGCAGGGCCAAGCCTCTTTAAGCTCTCGGTACCTTCGGGGCAACTCTTCAACAATAAATACATCACGCAGGAGTTTCGAGTTGAATGTGGAGGAGACTGCTAGTCAATCACTGATCTGGATCAAAAGAAAAATCAGTTAAGAAGTACTTTAGCTACCCTTAAACCAGAAATTCCAAATGAATTATGCGGAGGTTCCACTCCCAAGATGATTTTCCTAAATCAGAATACACTAGGCTTCTGCTCCTAAGGATGAGGAAGTAGAGCATTCTGTAATTCATCCCTCACCAGCACTGCACATAGATGGGCCCCATCTGTCTTAGGAAGAGGAAGGAAATGGCCCATTTGCCAGACTTTGTTTAGTGCTCTGGGATTTGTTCAGATGGCCTGCTTAGAAAAGTTGCTGGTTACACAGCTCGGCAGGCTACTTAAGACACAGATGCTGATGGGCTGCACAAAAATCTTGGCAAGTTAGAACAGTAAGTCCTGTCTGGTAAGATGATCCTTCGGAAAGATGAGTATAATATCTAATCATCGAGTTTGAAGACTCAGACTCACAGGTACCACCAGGTGGGGAAGGGAAAGGATAGGAACAGATGACAAGATCTAGGAACTCGTATGGTCCCAGAGCTCCCCTGGAGTCAGCGATGTGACCTAGCTGCTTCCAGGGATGAGGAGGGTAATGGGCCCCCTTCTCTAAGCCACATTTTAGGAAGGACTCTGGGAGGGAATCTACAGTGGGAAAAGCCTTAGCCATGCCCCGTGAGGATTATTTGAAGGGATGTCTCCTGGAAAAGAGATTAGACTGGTTCTTCTTAGCCTCAAGGGACTAAAGTAGGAGCAAGAGGTAGGTAGAAAATGCAGAAAGCTCAATTGAGGCTTAAGGTTAAACAAAAAAGCTGCCTACTGTTTTGAGCTGTCCCCAAAAAGAATGGGCTGCCCTCAGCCAGAGGGAAGCAAAGACCCCCCCCCCGTTTGAGGCTTTTCTAGAAGAGATCCTTGTTCAGATAGAGATTGGATTAGATGGACTCCAGTGTGCCTTTGTGACTCCCAGCCTGGTTTCTTGCTGAAAGAATTACTATTACATGTTTCTCTATAAAAGACTTCCCAGATTGTGAATTTTTATGAGAGTACCCCCCCTTAGCATTTTAGTAGATGATTCTGAAAAGATGCTGTGGGTGCGAAATACACTCTGCTGCAGCCAGCTCAGTTGTGAACCTCTCCGGACTGCTGCTTCCCAGATGACCTTCGTCAAGTCTGCCACCAGGCCCCAATTTGAACTCGGTATAGCCTCCGAGAGGGAGAAGAACTGACATTTATGTAGCCCTTTAAAAAGACCCCAGGGTTAACTTTAAGTAGGACATTGATGGAGGCTTTACTGAATAGCAGGAAAAAAATGAAATCCCCTTTGCTCCAAGTTTAACAATCCAATTTAACAAGCATTTATTAGTTGCCAGGCACCATGCTAGGAGATACAAAGACCAAATGAAAGATTCCCTCTTCTCAAGGAGCCTGCGTTCTAGTGGGGAGAAATAGCATGTACACATACAGATACACAATATATACAAAGTCACTCCCAGCAGGAGGACGGATGGCTTTCATTTGAAAGACTTCATAATAAACTAGAAATTGCGGATGGCATAATGGAACGGCAAGGATGAATAGCAAAGAGGCGCCAGAAGGATGGGGCCTGGAATAACTGAGCAGAAGGCAACCGCCTACAGCCCCAAATCTCTGGGATCCTGTGAGCCCCAAAAAGGAAAGGAACAGTTATTGAGCGCCCTACTATGTACTAGACATCACGTCAAGCACCTTTACAAAAGAGCTCCTTCCATTCTCCCAACAGCCCTTTGAAGTAGATGTTATTACCCCCACTTTATGGTTAAGTAAACGGAAGCAAAGAGAGCTGAAGTCCAGGATCCCACAAGCTAGTAAGTTTCGGAGGCCAGGTGGAAACTACGAGCCCCGCTTCTGTCCACTGCAGAGCCACCTAGTGGCCTTTGGGGAGTAGGGTGGTAGATTGTCCGGCTTTTCACAGTAGTCAAGGTAATACTGGTTTGATTCATCCATCTGCCCTCCCTTCCCAAAAGAAAAAAAAAAACAAAACAAAACAAAACTTGGGTGGATGGGGAGGAGCGAGCCACACAAGGCAAGCTTGGTGTTCACTTCTTGGCTCCTGCCTGATTGTCAAGGTGGGGCTTTGGTGTAATCCTGGGGCCAGACTCATTACAGACAGGTGGTAATGCGGTGAATAGAAAGAACTGGGGCCTGGAAGTTGCCACCTGGCTGTGAGGCCCACCTTTACAGCTGTGTGACTTGGACCAAATCATTTAATCCTCCCAGATTTGCGGAAATTAGACAAAATGATTTCTCGGGTCTAAATGAGAAAATAACTCTGAAAAATCAATTTTCAAGGCTATTTAGAGAACACAAAGTGACTTATCTATACTTTTAAAATGTACAAAGGTTTACTAATTATCTCATTAACTGTACTTCCTAGAGTTGGGTTTCTTTCTAAATTGAAAGCTTTCTGTCTCCCAGGACTTGATTAGCCCGTTACTTTAAGAGAATGATTTGTGCTAAATGACTGCTCTTCAATTGAGGTCAGGGAATCAATAGGGATAGTGGCCACAAGTTCAATGATGACAGTTCGTGTCAGCCCGTGGAATAATCAGGCAACTTAAGTCGCTTTTCCCTCCTTCTTCTCTTGGCTACCCACGTCTCTCATCGCTGACAGAGGGCCCCTGTTCTTTCTGCTTATTATTTCTCAAATTTCACCTCTTTCTTCATCCTCACCCTTCTTTTAACACACTTTAATAACCTCTCCTTCTTACTGCTAGATTAGCTTGTGTCCCTCCCAGAGAAGGTGAGAGCTAGAAAGGCTCTTCATTCTCCAGAAAGAGAAACTGAGACCTGAAGAGATTCCCACATTTAAGGTTAAGAAAACTTCTTTAACTCAAAAATAGTTTTCCCAGAAAATTCCAGTTAAATAAAGCACCACATCAATAAGTGTGCCAGTAGTCAGGGATATAGCAGGACATACACCCCTGTGGTCTTTAAAAGCATTTGCTCGTGCCTTCTTTGGGTCCAAGCTTGGTCATGCAAGTGACAGAGCGTGCACTAACAGCTTTTTTTGCAGTGGTGGTTGACCTTTCCGTTTATATTGTTTGGATCATGGTGGATGCTGACTTTCTAATTCTGCTTCCTTCACTCTGCATCACTTCCTTGGGCTTCCCCCGTGTTTCTGAAATCTTTGTATTGAGCTTTTTGACTGCACAATAACACTTCACTATACTCATGTATAATCCTTAGTTTATCCATTTCCCAAAGAGTGGGACTCAATTTCCAATTCTTTGCTACTCCACAAAGTGCCACATCTGTACAGACTTTGTTTTTTGCCATTGGCTTCTTTGAGATGTATGACTAACAGAATTATAGTTCTGGTTTATTATAGAAGGGCAGCTTGATGGTGCAGGGGATAGACTGCCAGGTCTGGAGATAGGAAGCCTCCTCTCCCTGAGTTTCAAATCCAGCTTCAGATACTTTGTAGCTGTGTGACTGGGGGGCAAATCACTTCACCCTGTTTGCCTCAGTTTCCTCATCTATAAAATGAGCTGGAGGAGGAAATAGCAAACCACTCCAGGATCTCTGCCCAGAAAATCTCAAAGGGGTTGCCAAGAGTTGGACACACAACTGAAAAAAATGAATCAGCAACAGAAAAAACCTTATTACGTTCCCCCCTCCTCCATCCATGTAGAGATGAGGAAATTGAGCCAGGAAAAAGCAAAATGACTTGGCCACCATCACCCAGCTAGCAACTGAATTGAGACCCAGAGCATCAGGTTTTCGGATTGTAATTCTAGGACTTGTGCTACTACTGCCCTGCTTCCCCCAAATTCGGTTATCACTTTGAGGTTCTTCAAGCAGCTTGTAGAAAATGAGCCCAGATGAGGGCAGCACGCTGCCTCCTCCTTTTCCAACATAACGAAACATCCCGGCCCCATTCTACAATGTTTGTCTGCTTGCTGGCCCTTTCTTTGGCCTCCCAGTCTTGAGCTTGCCTAACAGGAGCCAGCACCAGGCTCTTCTCTAACTCGAGATGCTCTGCAGCTTTGTGCCTCTGCCACCAGCCAGTGCGTTTTCCCTTGACTAAAATACTGTCTCCTGCCTCCTAAACCATGTCTCTTTCTCCTTTCCTTCAAGACTTCATTCTAAAATGTAAATCATAAAAAATCTTAAATCATAAAATCTAAAACCTCCAAACCCCTGTCCTCATTTTCTCATCTCCTCAGTTCCTGCCGAGTCCAAGCTCGGTAAAGGGCCAGGCTGTGGTTTTATAGGCCCACCGGTTGGTCTGGCCCCTTGGGTTGATTTGCATTTAGGTTGGGAAGAAGGCTGGCAGTAAGTTTCTAGAGGGAAGGGAGCACCGCTGCATCTCTAGAGCACCCTGCCGAGGCTCTCACATTTTGTGTTTGGTCCGTCTTTCAGGTTCCTCTGTGCAATGGTGCCGAAATCTGTGATTACAGACTGGAGTGGGGCAAACTAGAAGGATCAATGCATGTGATATACACCGGTCCTTGTTTGAACTATGAAGTAAAAGGTCTTACTCCGGCGACCACCTATTTTTGCAGAGTACAGGTACCTACAACCAAGTGTTGTTTCCCTTCAGAATTGGAATTCACTTGATCCCAGTGCTAACCTGTCTACACCCTTCCTCTGCCCACTGCTAGAGTGATCTACTGGAATTACCATTGAGGGCAGAAGGGTTTCTGAGGCTTGGGGAAGCATTTAGAGAAGAGGGACTCGAAAGATTGGTCCTCAGATTAATCCCTACTAACCGAAAGGCATTAGAGATGTTTGCTCCTGACCTTTAGTCTCCCTTCTCGGGTTCCACGGTAGAATCTTCCTGAATTGGCCTTGAACTAATCATTCTATTCCCCTTAGTATCTTTCCCAAGTTGATACTCAGGAAGTAAGAAGATGAAGCTCCCTCCCTTGTTCAAAATCCCTCATTAGTTTAGTCTAAGCTCTTCCTGAGTCTGGCCTCCACCAGCTGGCCCCAGCCTGCCGTTCCGGACCCGTCTCCTACACAAACTCTCTCTTAGAGCTCAACTGCAGCCCAAAGGTGCCTTGCAACTCGAACCGCCAGGAAATAAAGCAGGGCTTTCCCTAGAAGGCACAAAGCCGTGCCATTAAAATCTCAGAAGTGAAGAAAGCCATGTGAGATTAGGTGGGCATTTCCTATATTTGTGAGACATGAATGCAGTAAGAGTATAAACACAAAGATTTTTTTTCTGCTCGATTGAAAGATCAAAGGTCTTAAGGCCACCTCATTACTCCTTCATTCCTGCTCCCACATGTCTACGTTTCTCAGGAGGTCTGGTATGGCCCTGGGACCCTAATTAAGAGAAAAACCATTTCCTGGGCATTCTTCTCTCTGTCACACTTTGAAACAACCACCCATCATTTCATAATGGGGAGGATTTTATAGGAAAGAAGAGCTTAGCTTATTATGCTTAGCTTGGGAATATGATGGTGGCTGTAGAATAGATCAGAAGTTCCAAAATAAGACTGAAAAGGAAGTTTTTCAGCCTTAATTACCCATGTGTATGTGCTTCACTGATCGAGCTATTCAATCTGTAAACAGCTTGTCAGCGCTCTTATGTATTCTATTGAGCACTGGGGATTAAGAGTTTGGGTTCACAGCGAGATAATTTTTTTTAACCTTGGAAGATTTAGGAACAAAACCCAGTAAGCTCCTGGTGGATTTTAAAAAGCAACTTCTTTTCAGGCTGTGAATATGGCTGGAATTGGCATGTTTGGGGGAACGGGCGTAATAACAACACCAGCATCGGTGCCAGGAGCAATGGCACTGCCACGACTACTGGAAGGCAAGATCCCACTTCCCTTGGCATCAACTTGCCTTGCTCTGCAGTGGGATGAACCCAACTGCCACGGATCAGAGATCACTGGATATAACATAGAATATGGAGACAGACAGATTGTAACTGTTGATAGAGTCACGAGCTATACTTTAGAAAACCTGCAGCCAGACACTGTGTATAGGTAAGTTTCTCATGTTACTTGGGGCCTTTCTATTTACAGATGCCCTGGGACTGCCTGGTTTTGTTGTACATTTGTATTGCAATAATGTGAAGTACATTGGACACCTGCTGTCACGAACAACTTATTAGTCCCCTCTATTGTGGAATGCCATCTGGCTGGGCTTCTGTATTCTTTGTTTTCTTCTCCCCATTTAGCATCTATTGAGGGAAAAGGAAGTTCACAGCAGGGGGCGAGGGGGGCTAGACTCATTATGTGACTGCTGCACTGAATGATAAAAGAGGACTTGGAGTCCAGAGAGGCCCGGGCTTGCCACTTCCTAACTCCGCAACTCCGGGCCCCTCATTTCAAGTCTCCGAGCTCCATCTCATCTGGAAAATGAGGAGAATATACCACCCACCTCGTCGGAGCAGTGGGAAGGTCAAATGAGATAATGTGTGTAAAACGTGGCAAACGATCAAGTACTAAATACACCAATGTCAACTGTTCAGATCTATAAGATGAGCTTACAGTGTCCACACTGCAACTGTGCATCTTCAGAGTATTTGCAGACAGATGTAAATCCACATATCGCTTAGAGGGTCAGTGTTCGAGGCCAGCTTGGAGTTAGTTTAGTTGTGGGGCAGTTAGCTTGGCTACCCACAGTTACTTTATCCCTAGCTGTTCTACGGCCGACCCTCACTTACCACAATTTCGAGTCCTCTCACCTGGCTCCTATATCTCAGACCTTAGAAAAATCACGTGATCTCCTTGGGCCTCAACAAGATGGCCTCTATGGGCCTTTCCAGCTCTGTGACCATACAAGTTGTCTTCTGCATGTAACCCATTTGTTTGTGACCTTCGTTAAAATGTGGCGCTCAGAACCGAGGGCACTACTAGCCTTCCATTCAACTAGACGCACAGCTCAGAATCGATCCCCTTTGCCCCTTCCTTCTCTCTCCCCCAGTCAGCTGCTCAATTTTATTCATTCTACCTTACCAATATCTCTTGTATTTCCCCCTGCTTTTGAACTCAAACCATATTCCCAATTTCTAAGCTGCTTTGGGGCCAACACTGGGTCTTTTCAAAGGTACTGCTGTCTGACTACAACTCCCCCATTTTATACTTAAGAAATTGGCTGCTTTTAGCTAGGTTCAGGATTGTCCATTGATTGATTGCAGGGTGATAGATTTAGAGCTGGAAAGAGCCTCAGCACCCCCATTTCATTTTAGATACGATGTCCAAAAAAGTGAAGAGAATCCCCTATGTCACACAGGCAGAGGCAGGATTTGAATCCCGGTCCAATGCCCTTTCCCATGGACTGTGCGGCCTCTTTCCCTCGGTCCTATCTCCTCAAGATAATTTTGTATCTCCATTCTGGAGACTCACTTTCTACTCTCTTATCGTTACATTCAACTTGAAAATTTGTTTATGTAAATTTAGAGTAAAAAAAAACACAGGAATTTTTCATTTGACTAATATTTGGTCCACTTGCCATGGACTCAGGAACGTACATAGCCTCGAAGAAAAGGGAAAACTGGTCTCCCCACCTATTTTGTTTCTCTTGCTTTCTCAAACAAAGCCCTAGATAGCATGTTGGTTGTTGTCCTTCAAAGTGGAAGAGGACCAAAATGACACGGTTATGTTAGAGTCGAGTTAACAGTGTGTCCAAAGGTGGCTGATCAGACCAACACGAGCTTGGAATGCTCTGCCACAGGTCCAACACAAAGAGTCCCTGTGAACATTTGGGGTACACTAACTTTGCGCATCTTGTGTTTCTTCTGAGCTCACAAAACCAACACAAGCTTACCTACCTGTGTCATTCATTGGTCCTGAAAAAGCCTGATTTCAGGCTCGATGTTTCAGGAGGTGGTTAATTCTCTAGTACATTATCACCTACATTATGACGATGAGTTTTAATTGTAACGTATAAGTGACAGTACCACCAAAAAAAACCTTTAGTCATTAAACACATGTATCTTGACAGAGATTTGATGATCATAAAAACCAGTACATAGGTGCTAATTTTTAGAAGTGCGGGGGGAACCCTCATTTTTACTTCCAAAGGTGGGTGGGGCTGACTTCTGTCAGAATTGGAAGAAGTGAAGGCACAATCTGAGCTGGATTTTTTTTCCTCTCCCCACTATGACTTATAACTCTGTTGTCTATGATAGCTGCAAAAAATGATTCTTTAGAGAAATTTGAAACTCCCAGGGCCTCTTTCCTCCACAACATACATTTCTGCATCCACAGGGAGTGGACTGTCATGCAAATGAAAGAAATTCTTGTCTTTCTATGTTTGTTATGAATCGTAATTCATATAAACAAATTTAAGTCTAATTTAGATTCTCGAGAATTGAGATACCAAATTATCTTGAGAGGACAGGAAAAGGGGACTAAGGAAAAGAAGTATATGCTGAGCAGGGAAAGAAGCTGCACAGTAAGTTGGAAAGCACAAAGAATAATGCTCACCAAGGATGATAAACTGAATATTTTCCTTCATAAAAACTGGCCTTCTAAATTTCAGAAAGGAAAGCTGAGTGGATTATAAATCTTTGGTGTATAGCCAGCAGAATTTTCACATTCACAAGGAAAAAGTAATTCTCTCCCTGTAAAGTTGCATTAACATTTTCTCTCTCCTTCCCTATCTAGAATTAGAATACAAGCTTTCAATAGTTTGGGACAGAGTCCTTTTAGCCAGTCTATTAAAGCCAAAACCAAGCCACTACCTCCAGATCCTCCAGTCCTCGAATGTGTGTGCTTCAGCTATCAGAGTCTCAAACTGAAATGGGGTGATGGGCCCAACAGAATTTCACTCTCCAACACTATTCACTTCAACTTGCAAATGGAAGATAAGACTGGCAGGTGAGACCTTTATTATTCAATACATGGGAAAATCTCTTCAGAGATTAAAGCTGCCCTTTGGATTTTCTGCACTCCCGGGGTAGTTCTGGAAAACCCTCAGTCATTTTTCCTGGGGATATGCTGGCTTTGCTATTCCTCTACCTTTTATAACGCCAGCCCCTACATACTTCTGTCCTTTCCTCCTTAGGGTTCCCAACATGACTTCCCTTTTTCTGTTAGTGATGCCTTGGGGAAGTATAACAAAATGAGTAAATCGGTCCTTAGTATTCATTTCTGAGTCACCTGTGCTCAAGGGGTTTCATCTTCAGCTCATAAGCAGACCATGTTGCCAGAGCTTAACTGGACATTATTTTTGTAAAGAAATCGGACATTAAGGTCATTGTAAGGAGAACTGAATCAAGCCAAGGTACATGGAGATTGTAGGGGGGATCTGAAGTTAGCCAACTCCCTGTAAGCATTGACAAAGCTGAAGTGGACTAGAGTAGGAGCTGACCCTTGTTGAGACAAACACTGAGCGGCGACATGGGCTGCCATCGTACCACCTCCACAAGGCGGGGGAGAGGCTCCCGGCTCACAGACCTGCCATATTTTGCCTCCAGTCCCAGAATCATCCAAGTGCTCCCCTCGCCCCCTCATCCCAGTTAGTCATCCAGTCCCTTTCATTCTTCACAATTGTATCTGTTTCATCCAATGTTGTGTTTCCATTCCCCGCCTACCCCCCTTATGGCTTCGTGCCTAGCTTCTTCCCTCTACAATGCCTACTAACCACGTTTATCCTCTCTTTCATCATATCATCGCCCTGCCATTAGAAAAACCTTTCATGGTTCGTTTTTTGCTATAGGATAGGGTCTGGATTCTTCAGCTTCAAATTCCAAATCCTCCTCCACCATGATTCCCCACCTTTTATCCCATACTGTCCTTCAAATAGGCCATTCTGCTATACCTTACCTGCCCTTTTGACCGCCCATCCATACCCCACCTCACACATACAAGTCCTGCCCGTCATTTAAGACCAATTCACGTCCCATCTCTTTTTTGAAGTCTTCCGCTCCGATCGCTCTAGCCTACAAAGATTTCGCCATTTTCTGAGCTGCTGTTGCATACATTCGGCACTCAAGTGTGCAAGCTCCTAAAGGACATTTTATGATGTTTCTATACATATTCCCCATAGTGTTCTGCATACGAAAGGGCGTCAAGAAATAGCTGTCACAAGCACATACACACATACAACCCCCCAAACCATCCCTACCCAGGGTTGAGATTCCATGGGGGGCTACAATGGGGAATGAGTTGCTAGACAGCAAGCACGTATTAAAAACCTGCAGCATGTGAAGTGCTGAGGATACAAAGGAAAGGGGAGTCAGAAGGGGAGAAAACCTGAAAATACGTATGGCCAAAGGAGACAGAGGCAGAATAAATTGGGGCTAGTCACTCACAGAAAGTACTAAGATTAAGGAGAATTGGGAAAGGATTCTTAGACTTAAGCTATGACTTGAAGGAAGTCAAGGAAATTAGGAAGTAGATGAGGAGGGAGAAGAGAATTTCAGGCAAAAGAGTATGGGTGTGTGAAAACACAAGAAGTAGGAAGGTGGTGTGTGAATCGTCAAATAGTAGACGGAGTAGCCTGGAAGTACAAACATCTATTCTCCTGTCCCCACCCCCACCCCCAGATGCACAACAGAGAGAATCAGAAAAGCTCCTTGGAGGAGGTGAGATTTGAACTAAGTCTTGAATGCGGCTGGCTGTTAAACGAATGATGTTAAACAAATAAGAATAGACCACTAAAAGCTCATAAATTCTAAGTTCAAGCCCCCAAAACCAGCTTTTAAGCTCCTGCTTTGCATTAAAAACTCGAGAGTACAGAGATGGAAGAGGATGGAGTGCTATAACTGCCTTTCAAGAACCTTCCTCTCTACCTGAATCTCAAAGGTGAGACCTCATAGAGAATCTTGTCCCTCCACCACTCTAGACAAGTACTCATCCAGCCTGCTGCACTGTGGGATGGCTCTAATTGTCAGCAGGTGTCCCGTCCCCCCCCCCCCGGCCCCCAACATCAAACCCGAATCTGCCTCTTTTCAACATCCACCCAGTGCCCTAGTTTTATCCTTCTGGGCCAAGAAGAAGACGTTTCATTGGGCTAACAACCCGCCACAAAGTCTTCTCTTCCTCAAAGTTGCCAAGAGGGCAGAAA
>JAJPUD010018066.1:6206-22271 GCA_023553655.1 Myrmecobius fasciatus
AAGGAAGGAAGGAAGGAAGGAAGGAAGGAAGGAAGGAAGGAAGGAAGGAAGGAAGGAAGGAAGGAAGGAAGGAAGAAGATGGAATGGTAGAATTTAGAATTGAATGTGAATTTAAATATCTTTTCAGCCATTCTCTATGTTTTACAAATAAGAAAACATATTAAGTCTAAATGCCTACCAATTGGTCATTAGTATCTGATTCATAGTCTTCTTCCTGATTCTAAATCCTAAGATTTACACTCAAGGTCATCAAAATACACCTTATCTCCTCAAAGACCTAATACTTCCTGTTATCTATTTCTTTAACTCTCAGGGAATGCATTTTCACTCTACTTTGGTTAGTTATGGTATATTCATAGCATAGATCTTACTGTCATTCATAATTGTCTTACTTTCATGATATAAAATTCTGATTAGCATCTCTGAGGCTCAGTTTCTTCAGCAGTAAGATAAAGGTAATATCTATAGTACTTACCTTATAAAGTTGTTGGGAGGCTCAAATGAGAAATCTGCAAAGTACCTTGCAAACCTTATAAAGCATTTCATAAATGTTGATAATCTTGTGGTTGTTTTTGTTTGCTTGCTTGTTTGTTTTCAATCAGACTTGTGATGTCAGTGACAAAGGGAAATCCAGATCAGGATTTTTTTTCCCCCCCGCTAATACTGATTAGAATAATCTCTGAAACACATTTTATGTCCCAAATGTCTTGATGCAGTTTTTTAAATTTGTAAAGCTTAAATTATGAAAGTTCTTTTGGGACTCCTTTTATCATTATTATTTTTTTTCCTAAGGCAATTGAGTTTAAGTAACTTGTCCCAAGGTCACACAGCTAAGAATGTTAAGTGTCTTGAGAACAGATTTGAACTCAGCTTCTCTTGGAGCTCTATTCACTACACCACCTAGCTGCCCTGGGGCTCCTTGTATTTTAACAGAGAATTGCTCAGGGACACTTAGAGGTTAATGACTTTGTCAAAAGTCAAAGAATCAGCATATCTCAGATTTAGCATTTAAATCTAGGTCTTCCTGATTCTAAGACTAGATTTTAGTCCATCATACCACATCACTTTTCTAGTGGTTTTTATTGTTGTCATTGTATCACACACACACTCCAACATTATAACAATGTGACAGAAATACCAGTTATGTCCAAGATCAACAATTTGTTTTGGTCATCATCTATTCAATGACAGATCTCAATCTCTTCCAATTTAGGTTTATACTAGATCATGAGAAATAATATGTTAATTCATGGCAAAAATAGAATAGTAAGCAAATAGCAGAGTTCAATTGATAAACAAACATTTTGGCACCCAAATCAAATAGTGGCCATCTCTTACACCTTTATGAGAGTAATAGTCATTTCCAAGAAGTTCCTCCATATGCTCAAGATGGTGGAATAAGGATACACTGGGGTTAGAAAATAGAATATAAAACTGTATTGTTTAATCATTTCCTTTCAATCCTGACATAACAATCTACTAAACATTGAATCTTCTTAGCAAGACAATCAAAAAATTCTGATTTCTCTTAACAGTATAGTTTTTCTCTGCTGTCTTCATCACCAACTGTTCCAGTTTTCCATCTCTCCTTGGCACTGCTATCTGGGTCCACAACCCAGTTATTGTAGTATATGTTTTATTCTAAAATATAAGTAGTATCTTGTATTTCTTTAATCTGCCATACTGCAAAGCTACCTACTCAATCAAAGTTCACAATGGTGAACCAGGCGATGTGTCCACATGGTAGGTTCCAAAAAACATAAGGAGGTCCTCTCAACTACAATCATTATGAGAAATATTGAATCATTGCGTCCATACTTCATGGACTTATCTATATTATTATTCCAAATTCTCCTATCTCTTTCAGGAACTTGCCACTCCTAAATTTTTCTTCCTTTATGTCATCTTTGAACTATTCTTGGTTAAGGTCTTTTTTATAATATATCCAGTTCTCCCTATTCTTTTGTGGCAACAATTTAAAAAAGCACAAACCTTTATATGTTTATTTTATCTTATATTTATATAAATATATGTTTACATAATTTTCTATTGTATTTCATAAATATATAATTATATATTGTTGTATTTTATATTTCATCATATATAATAATGTTTATTTTATATAATGCATATTCTCTCTTCATAGCCAAGCTCCTAAAATCATATGCATCATTTTCCTCATATCCCATTAACTTCTCAATACCTTTTAATCTGATTTTACCCTTACTCGACAGGGCAAAAAAGAAACTTTTCTATGTTTTCAATTATCTCAAATAATCCAATGGCTTCTTCTTAGTCTTCTTTCTATTTAATTTCTCTACAATTTTTGATATACATATCACTTCTTTCTTATCCTGTATAATATCTCTTTCCTTGATGTTTTTAATTCTCATCCTATCTGTCTGATCCTCCCTTCTCAGACTCCTTTGCATCAATTTTGCACTCATTTCACATGGGTGTACCCTAGAATTCTGTTCTCAATCCTTCTTATATCTCCCTATGTTTTGTCTCAGTTTTATCTGCTTCCATGAGGTCAATTACAACATCTAGTCAGATGATTCTAAAATCTATATTCAGCCCTACTCTCCCTTTTGAATTCCTCTCCCACAATCCCTATGGCATATTACACTTCTCTGTCTGGATACCAAATCTATCACCTTTATTTTGAAAGTACCACTATCTTTCCAGCCACTCATTCTTTATACCTCATATGCAATCAGTTTCCAAGTCTTGTTCATTCTCCTACAATATTTTTCACATTCAGCCCTTTCTCTCTATTCACATAATCACAAACATTGTTCAGGTCTTCATTACAATAAGTTTAGACTCACAATAGCCAGCTATTTCATCTCCTTACTTCTACTGACTCCAATTTATCCTCAAAACAATTAATATTTCTAAGATACCAGTTTTACCATGTCACTCTCTTTCTCAGTAATTCAGTGGCTTTCTATTAGGTCTAAAATAAAATTCAATGTCCTTACCTTCACATTTAAATTCCTATATTATCTGGCTTTCATCGACTTTTCCTTAACATTTCATATTATTCATCTTTATACATATTAAGATTAAAAAAATAGACCTACTAAGTGTTCCTTGAACTCAACATGCCATTTCTGTACTTTGCACAGTATATTTCCATGCCTAGAGTTCATTACCACCTCATCTCTACTTTCATGAATCCTGAGAACCTTACAAGGATCAACCCAGGAGTGACCCTCATGAAAACTTTCACATTATAATTGATAGTGTTCTCACTTTCATGAAATTGATTTGTATTTATTTATGTATGTATATGCTAGTTTTTCCATCTGTATCCTAGTGGAGGAAAGAGATTATTTCAGTATTGAATATTTATCCTCATGCCCTGGTACAGTAAGGTATATATAGTAGGTGCTTGATAAACAACCATGAGATTGAATTCTGATGATGAGCCTCTCTAAATTTTGGGAGACTCACCATCTACTACCAGTTCACCTTCCACCCCCAACCCTTACTCAAAGTCTTTCCAGTTTTGTAATACATTTTCTGTTCTGCTGCCATCATGTTTGGAGCTCCCAATCTTCTCTACACCATAATGACACATTAGAGAGGTATCTTAGATACTTAGATTTCTTAGATAAGGTGCCTTGAATAAACTTAATTGCAAAAATGTATTTCAATGGATTCTGCTCAACTTGTACATGTAAAACCATCCTACTTGCTGCTAAGCAAACAAATGGTGTCAGATTCCCAATAACTGACAGTATCGAAGAGACCTGGAACTTAGATTCCTATTATATGCATGTATCTGTACTAGAGGAAACACAAAAGTAAATGATGTTGTCCTTGTATTTTTAGAACTAATAATCTAGCCCATGGACACAACATATATAAATTCACTAATAAGTATTAGTTTATTAATTGATAATGCACACCAAGCATACAAAATAAGTGTCTACAGTTCTCAGGGGAAAGGATTATTACTATGAGGGAGAGGAGAAGGTGAAGCCTGAGATGAATCTTGAAAGCTGAGTAGAATTTCAAAAGATAGAGATAACAAATACAGGCATCCCAAGCACAGCAAAAAATTTTAAGCAAAAGTATGGAGGGAAGACAGACAGCCCAGGACAGGATGTGGAGGATGACTATTAATACAGCCTTACTAGAGGATAATTCACTGGAGGACGACTAATGGGACATAAGGCTGAAAGGTGAAGGTAGTGCCAGAATATAGAGAGTTTCAAATGCTGGTAAAGAACTTGAATTGTATTTTGTATAAGAATAAACCAGTGAAAGTCTTTGATTAGAGGAATAATTCAATCAGACATTGCAAAAAAACCCATTAATTACGAAGTTTGACTTCTTTGGAGCAAGGAAAGGATGGAAAGTGGAAGATTTGTTAGATGCTTATCTGTGGTAATAGAGGCCTAGACTAAGGTAGTGACAGAGAAAATGGGGAACTGGGTTAGAAGGAGAATGTGAGAGATTATAGAAATAAGAGTGACAAGATATGACAACTATTTGGAGATGGTCAGTTAGAGAGAGAGAGGCAGCATCAAATATAAAAGAGCAAGTCCTTAAAGGTGTATATGAATGGTAAAAGAAAATGAATTCATATAAAATGATTGCCAGCATGCTCACTGCCTTATATAAAAGACACTAAGCATAAAGTTGCATAGGAACATTTGCAAGAAATTGTTTTATTTATCTTACCTGGAAGACAGTATGGAAATGGTTGCACAAGCAATTGGTAAACTTAGTACCTGCCTGGGAAAAAATATAAAACCTTTGTGAAATATAGACTGTCCCCTGACATTGTAAAAGGTCCTCACTAAAAAATGGGGGCAGTGCAAATCTTGGTGAGTCAGAAGCTTTACTGTGATGTCTTGGCTATGCTTGGTAGATAAGTGATTCATATAAGTGATCAACTCATTATTCTTATTGATCTACAATCTAGGTCTGTTTATCTTGCTCATAAAAAAGATGAAGGAGTTGTCTGAATCAAAAAAAAAAAGACAAAGGGTGAGGGGAGAGAATGCAGACAGCTCAACTGCCTGGAAATATGAATTATCATCAGCACAATGTATAACTTGCCAGATGTGCATTTCAATAGGATAAAATGAATAGAATATTTTATATTACATTTTCTTACCTTGTTGCAAAAGTGTTATAGAAAAGAGCAAAAATTCTTGAAATTTTGCAAAATCCCAATATTGTTTTTAAAATAATCACTAGCTCAGGGAACAAAAAATAAAGTTATACTAAATGCCTTTTTTTGCTTCTTAAAAGCCTATTCCTTTAGCATGATTCACTAAATAGATAATTCTCCTGATTTATGACAATTACAAGCTATGGAATTAATTTTCCTCTGAGGTTATCTTTGCCTATAATGGCATTTTAAACATTTACCATTCTAGAATTCTGAATAGAAATAGGAAGTATAAATCATGAAGAATGGACCTACCATTGTTTCAGTTGGCCCTAATGGGCAGAACAAGGAAAAATAGATCAAACAGGAAAAGGAGCAGATTTAAGATTAATGTAAGGGGGGAAAGTTTCCTATAAGTTTTTAATTTTAAAACTATTTAAAGACAGGGAAACACTATGGAATAATAAAATTAAGATCCCCTGACTTGGACTTCTGGGGATGGAGCCAAAATGCCAGAGGAAAGCCAGGAAGCTGCTCAAGCTCTCCCAGTTTCCTTCAAAAACCCCATGAAACCAAGCCACTGAACAGAGTCTGACAGACAGAGGAAGCCACTCTCCAGTTGAAGACAGAGTGGAAAAACTTCAAGAAAATTTAGTCTCATTGGAGTGAAAAGGGGTGTTCAGCCTTTATCAGAGAGAGTATGGGAAAGCCCATGAAAGGTTCTTAATGACAGTAAATCAGCAACTGAGACCATCAGTCCTGGCTCAGCATAGAGGCAAATCAGTGGAGAAGCCTCCAGTCCCAGCTCAGAAGGCACACTCTGGGAAATCATGCTATTTATTACATGAAAAGAGCCAGCAAAGCTACCCCCTGCAAATACAAGGGATCCCTGTGCTTAAAGTCAAGGCTCAGAGTTGCACAAAAAGCTTGGGACAACACCACCTTAACTCCAGAATCAGAGCTCAACCATAAAAGTAAAAAAAAAAGAGGAAACACCAAAAGAAAAGGAAAGAAAATGAGCAAGAAACACAAAAATAACTTTGACCATAGAAAGCTACTGTGATGACAAGAAATACCAAAACATCAACTCAGACTAGGACAAAATGCCTAGTCTGATTATTATAATGATATTATAATATCATTATAAATAATGAGACAGAGAAAGTCTCAAAGAGTGATATGAATTGGTCTCAATCCAAAAGAGGCTTCTTGGAAATGCTCATAAAAGACTTTTAAAAGCAAATAAGAGAGGTAGAAGGAAAAATAAGAGGTATGCAAGACATAGTCAACAGCTTGGAAAAGAAAGGGAAAAACTGACTGAAGAAAACAACTCCTTAAAAAATACAATTGTCCAAATACAAAAAAAAAATCCACTGAAGAAAACACCTTCAAAAGTAAAATTAAACAAATAGAAAAAGAAATACAAAAGCTAATTGGAGAAAATATCACAATAAAAACTAGAATGGAAGCTAAATTACTCATGAGATATGAAGAATCAGTCAAACAAACTAAAAAAGATTGAAAAAAAAGGAAGAAAATGTGAAATACCTCATTGGAAAAATAGCCAACTTGGAAAATAGATTCAGAAGAGAGAAATTTTAAAGTATTGGCCTACAAGTCCAGGTGAGCCAAGCACAGGCAGGCCGAATACAGGCAGCCAAGCAAAGGTAGCACACAAACCCAGGGTGATGTGGGTTTCATGCAGAAAATCTACTAGGAGGAATCAACAGCAGGATAGGCTACTCTGTCCTGGTTGCAAGCCAGTAGATCAGCAGATTGGCTATAAGACATTCAATGCAAATACAAAAGGCAAATAGTGAGCCCCTGAACACCAGAATATCATGGAACCGGCCACACACACCCAGCACCATAATCTAGTCAGCACTGATGCAGTATAGTTACTGTTACTTGTAGAGGAAGCTTGGATAATCTCCCCTTTGCCCTAAAAGCAGACCTCAAATATTTTTTTAATGAGAAAAAAGTAAAAAGAACTCTGACCATAGATAGTTTTTATGGAGAAAGGGAAGAACAGATTTCAAACTCTGAGGACATTAAAAGCAGATCATGTCCAGAGGAAGCCCCAAAGGATAATATTAATTAGTCGCAATCTTACAAAACTCTCTAGAAAGAATTCAAAAAGGATATTAAAGGAGAGTTAGAAGAAAAATTGGGAAGGGAAATTAGAATTATGCAAGAGCATTTGGAAAAGAAAAATAGAAATTATCAGAAGAAAGCTCCTTTCAAAATAGATTTAGTAAAATAGAAAAAGCATAATAACTCCTTACAAAATAGATTTGAAAAAATGGAAAAAGAAAACAACTCCCTGAAAAACAGAATTTGTGAAATAGAAAAAAAAATATCCATAGAACAAAATAACTCATTTAAAAAATCAATTGGCTAAGTACAAAAGGAACTAAAAAAGGTAACTGAACAAAATAATTAACTAAAAATTAGAACTGAACAAATGGAAATGAATGACTCAATAAGACATCAATAATCAGTCAAGCAAAACCAAAAAAGTGTAAAAATAGAAGAAAATGTAAAATACCTCATTGGAAAAAACAACTGAACTGGAAAATAGATCTACGAGAGAGAATCTAAGGTTTATTGGATTTCCTATAAACCATGATGAAAAAAAGAAAACTACCCTAATGTCCTAGAATCAGAAGGTCAAATAGCCATTGAAGGAATTCACCAATTAAAAGTCCAACTAATACCATAGCTAAATTTCAGAACTAAAAAAAATAGTTCCAAGGAAATAATATTGCAATCAGCCAGGAAGAAACAATTCCAATATTGAGGAATCACAATCAGGATTACCAGGACCTAGTAGTTTCCACCTTAAAAGATCAAAGCGCCTGAAATCTGACATTCTGAAAGGAAAAGGAACTTGGAATGCATCCAAGATTAAACTATTCAGCTAAATTGAACATTATCTTTCAGGGAAGAAGATGATAGTTCAATGATAAAGGTGAATTTCATTTATTTCTGATGAAAAGACCAGAGCTGAACAAAAATTAGACTTCCAGAAGTCAAGAAGCATAAAAAGGTAAAAAGGAAAGAACTCTTAAGAACTATATCTCTGTTATGGGTATATTTAGATGGAGGAAAAATGACGAAAATTACATTTCATGAGGAGACAAAGAAAACGTATTACAATTGAGGGAAAGAAGGGACGGAGATGAACATTATCTGAATCTTACTGTCATCAGTTTTGGCTCAAAGAGAGAATATTAAACATATTTGGTTTCAGAGAGAAACCTTTCTCATCTTATAAGAAAGAGGGAGGGGAAAGCGGGAAGGAAAGGGGGGAACCTAATAAAAGGGAAAACAGAAATAATAGGGGAAAGGTATAAGAAAGGGATAAGGGCTGTAAAGGGGGAAGGCTATTTGAGGGAAGTAGTGGTCAGAAGCAAAATACTGGGGAGGAACAAAAGGGGAAAAGGAAAGAGAAAAGCATAATTTGGTGATAAATAAGATGGCAGGAAATATAAAATTAGTCATTTTAACTATGAATGTGAATGGAATGAATTCTCCCAAGAAATGAAAGCAAATAGCAGACGATTAAAAGCCAGAATCCTACAATATGTTATTTACAAGAAACACATTTAAAAATAAAGGGTACATTTAGAGTAAATGTAAAAAGCTGGAGCAGAATGTTTTATGCTTCGGGTGAAGTTAAAAAAAAAAAAAAAAGCAGAGTTAGTTATCCTGATCTCAGATCAAGCAAAAACAAAAATAAATCTAATTAAAAGAGATAAGGAAGGAAACTAAACTTTGTGAAAGGGTACCATAGATAATGAAGCAATTTCTATACTAAATAAATATGCACCAAGAGATATAGCATCTAAACCCCTAAAGAAATTAAGAAAGCTGCAAGAAGAAATAGACAGCAAAATTATAATAATGGAGGATCTCAAACTTGCTCTCTCAGAAATAGATAAATCAAACCACAAAATAAATAAGAAAGAAGTTAAGGAAGTAAATCGATTACTAGAAAAGTGAGGTATGATAGATCTTTGCAGAAAATTGAATGGAGACAGAAAAGAGTACAGTTTCTTCTCAGCAGTTTGTGGAACCTATTCAAAAACTGATTATATAATACAGCATAAAGACCTCAAAATCAAATGCAGAAAGGCAGAAGTAGTGAATCAATTTTTCAGAACATGATGCAATAAAAATTACATGCAATAAAAGGCTAGGGGGAAATAGACCAAAAATTAATTGGAAACTATATAATGTAATCCTAAAGAATGAATGGGTGAAACACCAAATCATAGACACAATCAATAATGTCATTCAAAAGAATGACAATAATGAAACAACATACCAAAATTTGTGAGATGCAGCCAAAGTGGTTATTAGGAGAAATTTTAAATCTCTAGATGCTTCCTTGCATAAAATTGGGGTTGCAACTAAGAATGATATAAAAAGAACAAATTTAAAAACCTCAATTAAATGCCAAATTTGAAATTCTAAAAATAAAAGGGGAGATTGATAAAATTGAAGGTAAGAAAACTATTGAATTAATATATAAAAGAAACAGTTGGTTTTATGAAAAAACCCAACAAAATAGATAAACCTGTAGTAAATTTAATTAGAAAAAGGAAAGAAGAAAATCAAATTGTTAGTCCCAAAAATGAAAAGGGAGAACTTTCCACTGATGAAGAAGAAATTAGAGAAATAATTAGGAATTACTTTGCCCAACTTTATGCCAATAAATTTGATAATAACTACAAAAATATAGATTGCCCAGATCAACAGAAGAGAAAATACATTATTTAAATAGTCACATTTTAGAAAAAGAAATAGAACAAGCTATTAATCAATTCCCTAAGAAAACATCTCCAGGGCCAGATGGAATTACATGTGAATTCTAGCAAAATTAAAGAATAATAAATTTCAATGCTATGCAAACTATTTGAAAAAATTGGAAAGGAAGGAGTCATACCAAATTCCTTTTATGACCCTGATATGGTGCTGGTACCTAAACCAGGTCGGGTGAAAACAGAAAAAAAAAAAACAATAGACCAATTTCCCTAATGAGTTATGCAAATTTATGTAAAAATCTTAAATAAAGGGAGCAACTAGGTGGCATAGTGAATAGAGAATCAACCCTGACGTCAGCAGGACCTGAGTTCAAATCTGGTCTCAGACACTTAACACTTAACACTTCCTAGCTGTGTGACCCCTGGCAAGTCACTTAACCTCCAAGTGCCTCAGCAAAAAAAAAAAAAAAAAAAAAAAAAATTAATGCAAAAATCTTAAATAAAATATTAGCAATGAGATTACAGAAAGTCATACCCAGGACAATACACTTTGACCAAGTAGGATTTATACCAGGAATGCAGGGCTAGTTCAATATTAGGGAAACTATCAGCATAATCAACTATATCAATTATCAAGGTAACAAAAATTATATGCTTATCTCAATAGATGCAGAAAAATCATTTGACAAAATCCAATATCCATTCCTATTAAAAACGCTAGTGAGTGTTGGAATAAATGGACTTTTCCTTAAAATGGTCAGTAGCATTTATTTAAAACCATCAGCAAGCATCATATGTAATGAGGACAAACTAGAACCATTCCCAATAAGATCAAGAGTGAAACAAGGTTACCCATTATCAATAATATTATTCAATAAATTGTATTAGAAATGTTAGCTTTGGCAATAAGAGAAGAAAAAGAGATCAAAGGAATGAAAGTAGGTAATGAGGAAACCAAATTATCACTTTTTGCAGATAATATGATTAAAAAATCAACTAAAAAACTAATGGAAACAATTTACAACTTTTGCAAAGTTGCAGGATACAAAATAAACCCACACAAATCATCAGCATTTTTATATATTATTAACAAAGTCCAGCAGCAAGAGATAGAAAGAGAAATTCTATTTAAAATAATTGTTGATAATATAAAATATTTGGGCATCTATCTGCCAAAGGAAAGTCAGGAACTATATGAACACAACTACAAAACAATTTCCACACAAACAAACAAATAATCTATTAGAAAAACATCAAGTGCTCATGGGTAGGTGGAGCAAATATAATAAAAATAACAATACTACCTAAATTAATTTACTTATTTACTGTTATACAATAAAACTGTCAAGAAATTATTTTAGAGAATTAGAAAAAAAAATAATAAATTTCATCTAGGAGAACAAAAGGTTAAGAATTTCAAGGAAATTAATGAAAATGCCAATGAAGGTGACCTAGCTGTGCCAGACCTAAAATTATATTATAAAGCAGGAGTCATCAAAACCATTTGGTATTGGCTAAGAAATAGAGTAGTCAATCAGTGGAATAGGTTAGGTTCACAGAACGAAATAGTCAATTACTATAGAAATCTAATATTTGACAAACCCGAAGACTCCAGCTTTTGGGATAAGAACTCACTATTTGAGAAAAACTGCTGAAAAAATTAGAAACTAGTATGGCAGAAACTAGGCATTGGCCCACACCATACCAATATAAGGTCAAAATAGGTTCATAATGTAGACATAAAGAGTGATATTACAAACAAATTAGAAGAGCATAGGATAGTTTACATCTCAGACCTATGGAAAAGGAAGGAATTTATTATCAAAGAAGAACTGGAGCTCATTATTGAACACCAAATAGATAATTTTGATTATATTAAGTTAAAATAAATTTATACAAACAAAACTAATGCAGGCAATATTAGAAGGGAAACAATAAATTGGGAAAATATTTTTACATTCAATGGTTCTGACAAGGGCCTCATTTCTAAAATATAGACAGAATTGACTCATATTTATTAGAATTCAAGCCATTCTCCAATTGATAAGTGGTCAAAGGATGTGAACAGGCAATTTTCACATGAAGAAATTGAAACCATTTCTAGTCATATGAAAAGGTGTTCTAAATGACTATTGATCAGAGAAATGCAAATTAAAATAATTCTGAGGTACTACTAAACACCTGTCAGATTGGCTAAGATGACAGGAAAAGAATGACAAATGTTGGAGGGTGTGTGGGAAAACTGGGACACTAATACATTGTTGATGGAATTGTGAACTGATCCAACCATTCTGGAGAGCAATTTGGAATTATGCTCAAAAGGTTATCAAACTGTGTATACCCTTTGATCCAGCAGGGATATAAGCCTATAAACTAGGTTTATATCCCAAAGAAAGCTTAAAGGAGGGAAAGGAACCCACATGTGCAAAAATGTTTGTGGCAGCCTTTTTTTTTTTTTTTGTAGTGGCAAGAAACTGGAAACTGAGTGGATACCCATCAGTTGGAGAATGGCTGAATAAATTATGGCATATGAATTTTGGAATAGTATTGTTCTATAAGAAATGATGAGCAGGATGATTTTAGAGAGGCCTGGAGAGACTTATATGAATTGCCACTAAGTGAAATGAGCAGAACCAGGAGATCATTATAAAAAGCAACAGTGAGATTATACAATGATCAATTCTGATGGGCATGGCTCTTCTCAACAATAAGATGATTCAGGACAGTAACAATGATCTTATGATGATGAGGATCATCTACACTCAGACAGAGGCCTGTGGGAACTGAGTATGCATCACAACATAGCATTTTCACTTCTTTTGTTGTTTCCTTGAATTTTTTTTCTCATTTTTTTTTCCTTTTTGATCTAATCTTTCTTTTTGCAGCAGGATAATTATTTAAATATGTCTATATTGGATTTACATATATTTTTACAATGTCTAACATATATTGGATTATTTGCCATAGAGAGAATGGGGTAGGATGAAGGGAATGAGAAATTGGAACACAAGGTTTTGCAAGGGTCAATGGTGAAAAATTATTCCTGCGTAATTTTTTTGAAAATAAAAAGATTCAATTAAAAATAATTAAATTAAATTAAATTTTTGGCTTACTTGAAGGCCATGACCAAAAAAAGAACCTGGACAACATTCTTCAAGAGATCATTAATGAAAACTGACCTAGTCTTCTAGAAAAAGAGGGAGAAATGTTCATTGAAAAAATTCATCAATTACTTTTGGAGAGAGATCCCACAAGGAAGGAAAATATATCTTAATAAAGGCTATCATAAACAACAAAGTAGTAATGATACTACATGTGAATTCACCAAGTGGTGGGCTGGTCATATTCCTAGAGAATATTTTAAGTCAGTTACAGGAAGAAATATACCAGTAGGGGACCATAACTTCCCCTCTCAGAATCAGACAAATCTAGCCACAAAATAAATAGGCAGATAAATAGAATCCTAGAAATCCTTGATATGATAAACCTCTGGAGGAAATAAAAGAGGGACAAAAAGGAATTTACACTTTTTTGGTTGTATATGGTACCTACACAAAAATTGAACATGTATTAGGGCATAAAAATCTCATGATCAAATGCAGAAAAGCAGAAATAACCAATGTTTCCTTTTTCAGACCACAATGCAATAAAAATTCTATTCAATAAAGAGGCAGGGAAATATAGAATAAAAACAATTGGAAATCAAATAATCTAATTCTAAAATATGAGTGGGTAAAATAACAAATCAGAGAAACAATCCATAATATCATCTAAGATAACGGCAATAATGAGACAACATACCAAAACCAGTGCACCTGAAGCAGTTCTTAAGAGAAATTTTATATCTCTAAATATCTATCTACATGAATAAAATAGAGAAAGACAAGATCAATGAAATTGGGCATGCAACTAAAAAAGCTAAAAAAAATTTAAAATCCCCAATTAAATACCAAATTAGAAATTCTGAAATTCAAAGGAGAGATTAATAAAACTGAAATTAAGAAAACTTGTCAGCCAATTAATAAAACTAAGAATTTGTTTTATGGAAAAAAACAACAAAATAGATAAATCTTTAGCAAATTTCATCAGAAAAAGAAAGAAAAAAGAAATCACTAGCTTCAAAAATTAAAAAATGGACTTGCCACCAATGAAAAAGAAAATAAAGCAATAATTAAGACCTATTTTGCACAATTAAATGGCAGTAAATCTGACAATCTAACTGACAAGTATGAATATTTACAAAATACAATTTATATTAATTGCAATTTATATTAATTGCAATTCATTTAGTGGCAATTAATAGAAGAGGAAATAAATTATTAAATTAATGCCTTTAAAAAAAAAGAAGTTGAACAAGCCATTAATGATTTCCTTATTTAAAAAAAAAATCTCTAGGGTCAGATGGATTCATAAGTGAATTTTTCTGAATATTTAAAGAATAATTAATTCCAATGCTATGTAAACTATTTAGAAAAATGGTAAAGAGTCCTGCCAAATCCCTTCTATTACAAAAATATGGAACCTAAACCAAGAAGAACCAAAACACAGGGAAAAAATTACAATCTGCTTAATGAATATTGATGCAAAAATTTTAAATAAAATATTAGCAAAGAAATTACAGCAACTTATCAGCAGGATAATACACTATGACCAAGTGGGATTTATAAAAGGAATTCAGGGCTGGTTCAGTAAGGGGAAATGTATTACCATAATTTAGCATATCAATAACAAAACCAACAGAAAGAATCATACAAAAATCTCAATAGAAGTCAAAAAGATTTTGACAAAATACAGCACCCATTCCTATTAAAAATAATAGCATAGGGATAAAGGAAGTTTTCCTTAAAATAATAAGCAGCATCTAAAATCAACAGCAAGCATTATTGTAATGTAGAGAAGCTGTATGCATTTCCAGTAAGATTAGGGGTAAAACAAGAATTCCTTTTAAAAACATTATTATTCAACATTGTACTAGGGGAAAAAAAGAAAACAAAATGTAAGGAATTAGAATAGGCAATAAGGAAATATAATCATCACTCTTTGCGGATGATGTGATGATACATTTAGAGAATCCTAGAAAATCATCCAAAAACCTACTTGAAACAATTAATAGCTTTTGCAAGGTTGCAGGATATAAAATAAACTCACACAAATTGTCAGCACTTCTATATATAATTTACAAAGCCCATAAGCAAAAGATAGAAAGAGAAATTCCATTGAAAATAACTATAGACAGCCGGGGCGGAGCCAAGATGGCGAACTGCAGACAGCGTTCTCTGTAAGCTCCTGAGACCTTCCCTCAGACACAGACAAACTGAGCCTCCGAACTGGTTCTGGAGTGAGGGCTTCACCAAACATTTGGACTACAACACACTTCTATCAAATATCTACTTTGAAAGAACTTCTGAGGTCAGTTTTAGACGGGGCAGGGGATCAAGCGGCTCCCCGTGCTCAGACGCCAGTACGCAGCCAGGGTGCAAGTCTGGGGCTGGGACGGACCAGAAGATTTTAGGCTGCCAGGAAGTCCCTGGGAGACGCTTGGGCCACTTTGCTCTGCTTGCGGGCAGGTGCTTTGGCAGGTCTACCTTTGATAAAGGGTGGATTGAGAGCAGCTGAAAGTGTGGTCCTAGTGCAGATCTAGCCAGATCAGCCCCAGACCAGAAGTCAACTCGGCAAACTGCCCCAGGGCAAATTGAAATTGCGGCGGCTGCTGCTGCTGCTGCTGCTGCTGCTGCTGCCACCACTGCTGCTGCTGCTGCTGCCGCCGCTGCCACTGCTGCCACTGTTGCTGCTGCTGCTGCTGCAGAATTCCCTGCTGGTGACTGATACCTCAGCTAAACATCATGAGCAAGAAGAAGAGTGCTCTCACCATAGACAGCTTTTACGGAGAGAAACTAGAGCAGTCCCCAGATCCTGGGATTCTGAAAACAATCCCAGTTAAAGCCACAAAGGTGGACTTAAGCTGGTCTCCCTTTCAGAAGGCTTACCTGGAAGATTGCATAAAGAATCTCAAAAGAGAGCTAGAAGAAGATTGGGGAAATAAACTGAGAGCAGCGCAAGAAGGAAATATTGCCCTGCAACAGAGATGTGAAAAACTGGAAAATAAGTCTGGTGAATAGGAAAAAGACAAAAATTCACTGAAAAACAAAATTAGTGAATTGGAAA
>JAJPUD010018067.1:6205-22268 GCA_023553655.1 Myrmecobius fasciatus
AAGGAAGGAAGGAAGGAAGGAAGGAAGGAAGGAAGGAAGGAAGGAAGGAAGGAAGGAAGGAAGGAAGGAAGGAAGAAGATGGAATGGTAGAATTTAGAATTGAATGTGAATTTAAATATCTTTTCAGCCATTCTCTATGTTTTACAAATAAGAAAACATATTAAGTCTAAATGCCTACCAATTGGTCATTAGTATCTGATTCATAGTCTTCTTCCTGATTCTAAATCCTAAGATTTACACTCAAGGTCATCAAAATACACCTTATCTCCTCAAAGACCTAATACTTCCTGTTATCTATTTCTTTAACTCTCAGGGAATGCATTTTCACTCTACTTTGGTTAGTTATGGTATATTCATAGCATAGATCTTACTGTCATTCATAATTGTCTTACTTTCATGATATAAAATTCTGATTAGCATCTCTGAGGCTCAGTTTCTTCAGCAGTAAGATAAAGGTAATATCTATAGTACTTACCTTATAAAGTTGTTGGGAGGCTCAAATGAGAAATCTGCAAAGTACCTTGCAAACCTTATAAAGCATTTCATAAATGTTGATAATCTTGTGGTTGTTTTTGTTTGCTTGCTTGTTTGTTTTCAATCAGACTTGTGATGTCAGTGACAAAGGGAAATCCAGATCAGGATTTTTTTTCCCCCCCGCTAATACTGATTAGAATAATCTCTGAAACACATTTTATGTCCCAAATGTCTTGATGCAGTTTTTTAAATTTGTAAAGCTTAAATTATGAAAGTTCTTTTGGGACTCCTTTTATCATTATTATTTTTTTTCCTAAGGCAATTGAGTTTAAGTAACTTGTCCCAAGGTCACACAGCTAAGAATGTTAAGTGTCTTGAGAACAGATTTGAACTCAGCTTCTCTTGGAGCTCTATTCACTACACCACCTAGCTGCCCTGGGGCTCCTTGTATTTTAACAGAGAATTGCTCAGGGACACTTAGAGGTTAATGACTTTGTCAAAAGTCAAAGAATCAGCATATCTCAGATTTAGCATTTAAATCTAGGTCTTCCTGATTCTAAGACTAGATTTTAGTCCATCATACCACATCACTTTTCTAGTGGTTTTTATTGTTGTCATTGTATCACACACACACTCCAACATTATAACAATGTGACAGAAATACCAGTTATGTCCAAGATCAACAATTTGTTTTGGTCATCATCTATTCAATGACAGATCTCAATCTCTTCCAATTTAGGTTTATACTAGATCATGAGAAATAATATGTTAATTCATGGCAAAAATAGAATAGTAAGCAAATAGCAGAGTTCAATTGATAAACAAACATTTTGGCACCCAAATCAAATAGTGGCCATCTCTTACACCTTTATGAGAGTAATAGTCATTTCCAAGAAGTTCCTCCATATGCTCAAGATGGTGGAATAAGGATACACTGGGGTTAGAAAATAGAATATAAAACTGTATTGTTTAATCATTTCCTTTCAATCCTGACATAACAATCTACTAAACATTGAATCTTCTTAGCAAGACAATCAAAAAATTCTGATTTCTCTTAACAGTATAGTTTTTCTCTGCTGTCTTCATCACCAACTGTTCCAGTTTTCCATCTCTCCTTGGCACTGCTATCTGGGTCCACAACCCAGTTATTGTAGTATATGTTTTATTCTAAAATATAAGTAGTATCTTGTATTTCTTTAATCTGCCATACTGCAAAGCTACCTACTCAATCAAAGTTCACAATGGTGAACCAGGCGATGTGTCCACATGGTAGGTTCCAAAAAACATAAGGAGGTCCTCTCAACTACAATCATTATGAGAAATATTGAATCATTGCGTCCATACTTCATGGACTTATCTATATTATTATTCCAAATTCTCCTATCTCTTTCAGGAACTTGCCACTCCTAAATTTTTCTTCCTTTATGTCATCTTTGAACTATTCTTGGTTAAGGTCTTTTTTATAATATATCCAGTTCTCCCTATTCTTTTGTGGCAACAATTTAAAAAAGCACAAACCTTTATATGTTTATTTTATCTTATATTTATATAAATATATGTTTACATAATTTTCTATTGTATTTCATAAATATATAATTATATATTGTTGTATTTTATATTTCATCATATATAATAATGTTTATTTTATATAATGCATATTCTCTCTTCATAGCCAAGCTCCTAAAATCATATGCATCATTTTCCTCATATCCCATTAACTTCTCAATACCTTTTAATCTGATTTTACCCTTACTCGACAGGGCAAAAAAGAAACTTTTCTAAGTTTTCAATTATCTCAAATAATCCAATGGCTTCTTCTTAGTCTTCTTTCTATTTAATTTCTCTACAATTTTTGATATACATATCACTTCTTTCTTATCCTGTATAATATCTCTTTCCTTGATGTTTTTAATTCTCATCCTATCTGTCTGATCCTCCCTTCTCAGACTCCTTTGCATCAATTTTGCACTCATTTCACATGGGTGTACCCTAGAATTCTGTTCTCAATCCTTCTTATATCTCCCTATGTTTTGTCTCAGTTTTATCTGCTTCCATGAGGTCAATTACAACATCTAGTCAGATGATTCTAAAATCTATATTCAGCCCTACTCTCCCTTTTGAATTCCTCTCCCACAATCCCTATGGCATATTACACTTCTCTGTCTGGATACCAAATCTATCACCTTTATTTTGAAAGTACCACTATCTTTCCAGCCACTCATTCTTTATACCTCATATGCAATCAGTTTCCAAGTCTTGTTCATTCTCCTACAATATTTTTCACATTCAGCCCTTTCTCTCTATTCACATAATCACAAACATTGTTCAGGTCTTCATTACAATAAGTTTAGACTCACAATAGCCAGCTATTTCATCTCCTTACTTCTACTGACTCCAATTTATCCTCAAAACAATTAATATTTCTAAGATACCAGTTTTACCATGTCACTCTCTTTCTCAGTAATTCAGTGGCTTTCTATTAGGTCTAAAATAAAATTCAATGTCCTTACCTTCACATTTAAATTCCTATATTATCTGGCTTTCATCGACTTTTCCTTAACATTTCATATTATTCATCTTTATACATATTAAGATTAAAAAAATAGACCTACTAAGTGTTCCTTGAACTCAACATGCCATTTCTGTACTTTGCACAGTATATTTCCATGCCTAGAGTTCATTACCACCTCATCTCTACTTTCATGAATCCTGAGAACCTTACAAGGATCAACCCAGGAGTGACCCTCATGAAAACTTTCACATTATAATTGATAGTGTTCTCACTTTCATGAAATTGATTTGTATTTATTTATGTATGTATATGCTAGTTTTTCCATCTGTATCCTAGTGGAGGAAAGAGATTATTTCAGTATTGAATATTTATCCTCATGCCCTGGTACAGTAAGGTATATATAGTAGGTGCTTGATAAACAACCATGAGATTGAATTCTGATGATGAGCCTCTCTAAATTTTGGGAGACTCACCATCTACTACCAGTTCACCTTCCACCCCCAACCCTTACTCAAAGTCTTTCCAGTTTTGTAATACATTTTCTGTTCTGCTGCCATCATGTTTGGAGCTCCCAATCTTCTCTACACCATAATGACACATTAGAGAGGTATCTTAGATACTTAGATTTCTTAGATAAGGTGCCTTGAATAAACTTAATTGCAAAAATGTATTTCAATGGATTCTGCTCAACTTGTACATGTAAAACCATCCTACTTGCTGCTAAGCAAACAAATGGTGTCAGATTCCCAATAACTGACAGTATCGAAGAGACCTGGAACTTAGATTCCTATTATATGCATGTATCTGTACTAGAGGAAACACAAAAGTAAATGATGTTGTCCTTGTATTTTTAGAACTAATAATCTAGCCCATGGACACAACATATATAAATTCACTAATAAGTATTAGTTTATTAATTGATAATGCACACCAAGCATACAAAATAAGTGTCTACAGTTCTCAGGGGAAAGGATTATTACTATGAGGGAGAGGAGAAGGTGAAGCCTGAGATGAATCTTGAAAGCTGAGTAGAATTTCAAAAGATAGAGATAACAAATACAGGCATCCCAAGCACAGCAAAAAATTTTAAGCAAAAGTATGGAGGGAAGACAGACAGCCCAGGACAGGATGTGGAGGATGACTATTAATACAGCCTTACTAGAGGATAATTCACTGGAGGACGACTAATGGGACATAAGGCTGAAAGGTGAAGGTAGTGCCAGAATATAGAGAGTTTCAAATGCTGGTAAAGAACTTGAATTGTATTTTGTATAAGAATAAACCAGTGAAAGTCTTTGATTAGAGGAATAATTCAATCAGACATTGCAAAAAAACCCATTAATTACGAAGTTTGACTTCTTTGGAGCAAGGAAAGGATGGAAAGTGGAAGATTTGTTAGATGCTTATCTGTGGTAATAGAGGCCTAGACTAAGGTAGTGACAGAGAAAATGGGGAACTGGGTTAGAAGGAGAATGTGAGAGATTATAGAAATAAGAGTGACAAGATATGACAACTATTTGGAGATGGTCAGTTAGAGAGAGAGAGGCAGCATCAAATATAAAAGAGCAAGTCCTTAAAGGTGTATATGAATGGTAAAAGAAAATGAATTCATATAAAATGATTGCCAGCATGCTCACTGCCTTATATAAAAGACACTAAGCATAAAGTTGCATAGGAACATTTGCAAGAAATTGTTTTATTTATCTTACCTGGAAGACAGTATGGAAATGGTTGCACAAGCAATTGGTAAACTTAGTACCTGCCTGGGAAAAAATATAAAACCTTTGTGAAATATAGACTGTCCCCTGACATTGTAAAAGGTCCTCACTAAAAAATGGGGGCAGTGCAAATCTTGGTGAGTCAGAAGCTTTACTGTGATGTCTTGGCTATGCTTGGTAGATAAGTGATTCATATAAGTGATCAACTCATTATTCTTATTGATCTACAATCTAGGTCTGTTTATCTTGCTCATAAAAAAGATGAAGGAGTTGTCTGAATCAAAAAAAAAAAAGACAAAGGGTGAGGGGAGAGAATGCAGACAGCTCAACTGCCTGGAAATATGAATTATCATCAGCACAATGTATAACTTGCCAGATGTGCATTTCAATAGGATAAAATGAATAGAATATTTTATATTACATTTTCTTACCTTGTTGCAAAAGTGTTATAGAAAAGAGCAAAAATTCTTGAAATTTTGCAAAATCCCAATATTGTTTTTAAAATAATCACTAGCTCAGGGAACAAAAAATAAAGTTATACTAAATGCCTTTTTTTGCTTCTTAAAAGCCTATTCCTTTAGCATGATTCACTAAATAGATAATTCTCCTGATTTATGACAATTACAAGCTATGGAATTAATTTTCCTCTGAGGTTATCTTTGCCTATAATGGCATTTTAAACATTTACCATTCTAGAATTCTGAATAGAAATAGGAAGTATAAATCATGAAGAATGGACCTACCATTGTTTCAGTTGGCCCTAATGGGCAGAACAAGGAAAAATAGATCAAACAGGAAAAGGAGCAGATTTAAGATTAATGTAAGGGGGGAAAGTTTCCTATAAGTTTTTAATTTTAAAACTATTTAAAGACAGGGAAACACTATGGAATAATAAAATTAAGATCCCCTGACTTGGACTTCTGGGGATGGAGCCAAAATGCCAGAGGAAAGCCAGGAAGCTGCTCAAGCTCTCCCAGTTTCCTTCAAAAACCCCATGAAACCAAGCCACTGAACAGAGTCTGACAGACAGAGGAAGCCACTCTCCAGTTGAAGACAGAGTGGAAAAACTTCAAGAAAATTTAGTCTCATTGGAGTGAAAAGGGGTGTTCAGCCTTTATCAGAGAGAGTATGGGAAAGCCCATGAAAGGTTCTTAATGACAGTAAATCAGCAACTGAGACCATCAGTCCTGGCTCAGCATAGAGGCAAATCAGTGGAGAAGCCTCCAGTCCCAGCTCAGAAGGCACACTCTGGGAAATCATGCTATTTATTACATGAAAAGAGCCAGCAAAGCTACCCCCTGCAAATACAAGGGATCCCTGTGCTTAAAGTCAAGGCTCAGAGTTGCACAAAAAGCTTGGGACAACACCACCTTAACTCCAGAATCAGAGCTCAACCATAAAAGTAAAAAAAAAAGAGGAAACACCAAAAGAAAAGGAAAGAAAATGAGCAAGAAACACAAAAATAACTTTGACCATAGAAAGCTACTGTGATGACAAGAAATACCAAAACATCAACTCAGACTAGGACAAAATGCCTAGTCTGATTATTATAATGATATTATAATATCATTATAAATAATGAGACAGAGAAAGTCTCAAAGAGTGATATGAATTGGTCTCAATCCAAAAGAGGCTTCTTGGAAATGCTCATAAAAGACTTTTAAAAGCAAATAAGAGAGGTAGAAGGAAAAATAAGAGGTATGCAAGACATAGTCAACAGCTTGGAAAAGAAAGGGAAAAACTGACTGAAGAAAACAACTCCTTAAAAAATACAATTGTCCAAATACAAAAAAAAAATCCACTGAAGAAAACACCTTCAAAAGTAAAATTAAACAAATAGAAAAAGAAATACAAAAGCTAATTGGAGAAAATATCACAATAAAAACTAGAATGGAAGCTAAATTACTCATGAGATATGAAGAATCAGTCAAACAAACTAAAAAAGATTGAAAAAAAAGGAAGAAAATGTGAAATACCTCATTGGAAAAATAGCCAACTTGGAAAATAGATTCAGAAGAGAGAAATTTTAAAGTATTGGCCTACAAGTCCAGGTGAGCCAAGCACAGGCAGGCCGAATACAGGCAGCCAAGCAAAGGTAGCACACAAACCCAGGGTGATGTGGGTTTCATGCAGAAAATCTACTAGGAGGAATCAACAGCAGGGTAGGCTACTCTGTCCTGGTTGCAAGCCAGTAGATCAGCAGATTGGCTATAAGACATTCAATGCAAATACAAAAGGCAAATAGTGAGCCCCTGAACACCAGAATATCATGGAACCGGCCACACACACCCAGCACCATAATCTAGTCAGCACTGATGCAGTATAGTTACTGTTACTTGTAGAGGAAGCTTGGATAATCTCCCCTTTGCCCTAAAAGCAGACCTCAAATATTTTTTTAATGAGAAAAAAGTAAAAAGAACTCTGACCATAGATAGTTTTTATGGAGAAAGGGAAGAACAGATTTCAAACTCTGAGGACATTAAAAGCAGATCATGTCCAGAGGAAGCCCCAAAGGATAATATTAATTAGTCGCAATCTTACAAAACTCTCTAGAAAGAATTCAAAAAGGATATTAAAGGAGAGTTAGAAGAAAAATTGGGAAGGGAAATTAGAATTATGCAAGAGCATTTGGAAAAGAAAAATAGAAATTATCAGAAGAAAGCTCCTTTCAAAATAGATTTAGTAAAATAGAAAAAGCATAATAACTCCTTACAAAATAGATTTGAAAAAATGGAAAAAGAAAACAACTCCCTGAAAAACAGAATTTGTGAAATAGAAAAAAAAATATCCATAGAACAAAATAACTCATTTAAAAAATCAATTGGCTAAGTACAAAAGGAACTAAAAAAGGTAACTGAACAAAATAATTAACTAAAAATTAGAACTGAACAAATGGAAATGAATGACTCAATAAGACATCAATAATCAGTCAAGCAAAACCAAAAAAGTGTAAAAATAGAAGAAAATGTAAAATACCTCATTGGAAAAAACAACTGAACTGGAAAATAGATCTACGAGAGAGAATCTAAGGTTTATTGGATTTCCTATAAACCATGATGAAAAAAAGAAAACTACCCTAATGTCCTAGAATCAGAAGGTCAAATAGCCATTGAAGGAATTCACCAATTAAAAGTCCAACTAATACCATAGCTAAATTTCAGAACTAAAAAAAATAGTTCCAAGGAAATAATATTGCAATCAGCCAGGAAGAAACAATTCCAATATTGAGGAATCACAATCAGGATTACCAGGACCTAGTAGTTTCCACCTTAAAAGATCAAAGCGCCTGAAATCTGACATTCTGAAAGGAAAAGGAACTTGGAATGCATCCAAGATTAAACTATTCAGCTAAATTGAACATTATCTTTCAGGGAAGAAGATGATAGTTCAATGATAAAGGTGAATTTCATTTATTTCTGATGAAAAGACCAGAGCTGAACAAAAATTAGACTTCCAGAAGTCAAGAAGCATAAAAAGGTAAAAAGGAAAGAACTCTTAAGAACTATATCTCTGTTATGGGTATATTTAGATGGAGGAAAAATGACGAAAATTACATTTCATGAGGAGACAAAGAAAACGTATTACAATTGAGGGAAAGAAGGGACGGAGATGAACATTATCTGAATCTTACTGTCATCAGTTTTGGCTCAAAGAGAGAATATTAAACATATTTGGTTTCAGAGAGAAACCTTTCTCATCTTATAAGAAAGAGGGAGGGGAAAGCGGGAAGGAAAGGGGGGAACCTAATAAAAGGGAAAACAGAAATAATAGGGGAAAGGTATAAGAAAGGGATAAGGGCTGTAAAGGGGGAAGGCTATTTGAGGGAAGTAGTGGTCAGAAGCAAAATACTGGGGAGGAACAAAAGGGGAAAAGGAAAGAGAAAAGCATAATTTGGTGATAAATAAGATGGCAGGAAATATAAAATTAGTCATTTTAACTATGAATGTGAATGGAATGAATTCTCCCAAGAAATGAAAGCAAATAGCAGACGATTAAAAGCCAGAATCCTACAATATGTTATTTACAAGAAACACATTTAAAAATAAAGGGTACATTTAGAGTAAATGTAAAAAGCTGGAGCAGAATGTTTTATGCTTCGGGTGAAGTTAAAAAAAAAAAAAAAAGCAGAGTTAGTTATCCTGATCTCAGATCAAGCAAAAACAAAAATAAATCTAATTAAAAGAGATAAGGAAGGAAACTAAACTTTGTGAAAGGGTACCATAGATAATGAAGCAATTTCTATACTAAATAAATATGCACCAAGAGATATAGCATCTAAACCCCTAAAGAAATTAAGAAAGCTGCAAGAAGAAATAGACAGCAAAATTATAATAATGGAGGATCTCAAACTTGCTCTCTCAGAAATAGATAAATCAAACCACAAAATAAATAAGAAAGAAGTTAAGGAAGTAAATCGATTACTAGAAAAGTGAGGTATGATAGATCTTTGCAGAAAATTGAATGGAGACAGAAAAGAGTACAGTTTCTTCTCAGCAGTTTGTGGAACCTATTCAAAAACTGATTATATAATACAGCATAAAGACCTCAAAATCAAATGCAGAAAGGCAGAAGTAGTGAATCAATTTTTCAGAACATGATGCAATAAAAATTACATGCAATAAAAGGCTAGGGGGAAATAGACCAAAAATTAATTGGAAACTATATAATGTAATCCTAAAGAATGAATGGGTGAAACACCAAATCATAGACACAATCAATAATGTCATTCAAAAGAATGACAATAATGAAACAACATACCAAAATTTGTGAGATGCAGCCAAAGTGGTTATTAGGAGAAATTTTAAATCTCTAGATGCTTCCTTGCATAAAATTGGGGTTGCAACTAAGAATGATATAAAAAGAACAAATTTAAAAACCTCAATTAAATGCCAAATTTGAAATTCTAAAAATAAAAGGGGAGATTGATAAAATTGAAGGTAAGAAAACTATTGAATTAATATATAAAAGAAACAGTTGGTTTTATGAAAAAACCCAACAAAATAGATAAACCTGTAGTAAATTTAATTAGAAAAAGGAAAGAAGAAAATCAAATTGTTAGTCCCAAAAATGAAAAGGGAGAACTTTCCACTGATGAAGAAGAAATTAGAGAAATAATTAGGAATTACTTTGCCCAACTTTATGCCAATAAATTTGATAATAACTACAAAAATATAGATTGCCCAGATCAACAGAAGAGAAAATACATTATTTAAATAGTCACATTTTAGAAAAAGAAATAGAACAAGCTATTAATCAATTCCCTAAGAAAACATCTCCAGGGCCAGATGGAATTACATGTGAATTCTAGCAAAATTAAAGAATAATAAATTTCAATGCTATGCAAACTATTTGAAAAAATTGGAAAGGAAGGAGTCATACCAAATTCCTTTTATGACCCTGATATGGTGCTGGTACCTAAACCAGGTCGGGTGAAAACAGAAAAAAAAAAAACAATAGACCAATTTCCCTAATGAGTTATGCAAATTTATGTAAAAATCTTAAATAAAGGGAGCAACTAGGTGGCATAGTGAATAGAGAATCAACCCTGACGTCAGCAGGACCTGAGTTCAAATCTGGTCTCAGACACTTAACACTTAACACTTCCTAGCTGTGTGACCCCTGGCAAGTCACTTAACCTCCAAGTGCCTCAGCAAAAAAAAAAAAAAAAAAAAAAAAAATTAATGCAAAAATCTTAAATAAAATATTAGCAATGAGATTACAGAAAGTCATACCCAGGACAATACACTTTGACCAAGTAGGATTTATACCAGGAATGCAGGGCTAGTTCAATATTAGGGAAACTATCAGCATAATCAACTATATCAATTATCAAGGTAACAAAAATTATATGCTTATCTCAATAGATGCAGAAAAATCATTTGACAAAATCCAATATCCATTCCTATTAAAAACGCTAGCGAGTGTTGGAATAAATGGACTTTTCCTTAAAATGGTCAGTAGCATTTATTTAAAACCATCAGCAAGCATCATATGTAATGAGGACAAACTAGAACCATTCCCAATAAGATCAAGAGTGAAACAAGGTTACCCATTATCAATAATATTATTCAATAAATTGTATTAGAAATGTTAGCTTTGGCAATAAGAGAAGAAAAAGAGATCAAAGGAATTAAAGTAGGTAATGAGGAAACCAAATTATCACTTTTTGCAGATAATATGATTAAAAAATCAACTAAAAAACTAATGGAAACAATTTACAACTTTTGCAAAGTTGCAGGATACAAAATAAACCCACACAAATCATCAGCATTTTTATATATTATTAACAAAGTCCAGCAGCAAGAGATAGAAAGAGAAATTCTATTTAAAATAATTGTTGATAATATAAAATATTTGGGCATCTATCTGCCAAAGGAAAGTCAGGAACTATATGAACACAACTACAAAACAATTTCCACACAAACAAACAAATAATCTATTAGAAAAACATCAAGTGCTCATGGGTAGGTGGAGCAAATATAATAAAAATAACAATACTACCTAAATTAATTTACTTATTTACTGTTATACAATAAAACTGTCAAGAAATTATTTTAGAGAATTAGAAAAAAATAATAATAAATTTCATCTAGGAGAACAAAAGGTTAAGAATTTCAAGGAAATTAATGAAAATGCCAATGAAGGTGACCTAGCTGTGCCAGACCTAAAATTATATTATAAAGCAGGAGTCATCAAAACCATTTGGTATTGGCTAAGAAATAGAGTAGTCAATCAGTGGAATAGGTTAGGTTCACAGAACGAAATAGTCAATTACTATAGAAATCTAATATTTGACAAACCCGAAGACTCCAGCTTTTGGGATAAGAACTCACTATTTGAGAAAAACTGCTGAAAAAATTAGAAACTAGTATGGCAGAAACTAGGCATTGGCCCACACCATACCAATATAAGGTCAAAATAGGTTCATAATGTAGACATAAAGAGTGATATTACAAACAAATTAGAAGAGCATAGGATAGTTTACATCTCAGACCTATGGAAAAGGAAGGAATTTATTATCAAAGAAGAACTGGAGCTCATTATTGAACACCAAATAGATAATTTTGATTATATTAAGTTAAAATAAATTTATACAAACAAAACTAATGCAGGCAATATTAGAAGGGAAACAATAAATTGGGAAAATATTTTTACATTCAATGGTTCTGACAAGGGCCTCATTTCTAAAATATAGACAGAATTGACTCATATTTATTAGAATTCAAGCCATTCTCCAATTGATAAGTGGTCAAAGGATGTGAACAGGCAATTTTCACATGAAGAAATTGAAACCATTTCTAGTCATATGAAAAGGTGTTCTAAATGACTATTGATCAGAGAAATGCAAATTAAAATAATTCTGAGGTACTACTAAACACCTGTCAGATTGGCTAAGATGACAGGAAAAGAATGACAAATGTTGGAGGGTGTGTGGGAAAACTGGGACACTAATACATTGTTGATGGAATTGTGAACTGATCCAACCATTCTGGAGAGCAATTTGGAATTATGCTCAAAAGGTTATCAAACTGTGTATACCCTTTGATCCAGCAGGGATATAAGCCTATAAACTAGGTTTATATCCCAAAGAAAGCTTAAAGGAGGGAAAGGAACCCACATGTGCAAAAATGTTTGTGGCAGCCTTTTTTTTTTTTTTTGTAGTGGCAAGAAACTGGAAACTGAGTGGATACCCATCAGTTGGAGAATGGCTGAATAAATTATGGCATATGAATTTTGGAATAGTATTGTTCTATAAGAAATGATGAGCAGGATGATTTTAGAGAGGCCTGGAGAGACTTATATGAATTGCCACTAAGTGAAATGAGCAGAACCAGGAGATCATTATAAAAAGCAACAGTGAGATTATACAATGATCAATTCTGATGGGCATGGCTCTTCTCAACAATAAGATGATTCAGGACAGTAACAATGATCTTATGATGATGAGGATCATCTACACTCAGACAGAGGCCTGTGGGAACTGAGTATGCATCACAACATAGCATTTTCACTTCTTTTGTTGTTTCCTTGAATTTTTTTTCTCATTTTTTTTCCTTTTTGATCTAATCTTTCTTTTTGCAGCAGGATAATTATTTAAATATGTCTATATTGGATTTACATATATTTTTACAATGTCTAACATATATTGGATTATTTGCCATAGAGAGAATGGGGTAGGATGAAGGGAATGAGAAATTGGAACACAAGGTTTTGCAAGGGTCAATGGTGAAAAATTATTCCTGCGTAATTTTTTTGAAAATAAAAAGATTCAATTAAAAATAATTAAATTAAATTAAATTTTTGGCTTACTTGAAGGCCATGACCAAAAAAAGAACCTGGACAACATTCTTCAAGAGATCATTAATGAAAACTGACCTAGTCTTCTAGAAAAAGAGGGAGAAATGTTCATTGAAAAAATTCATCAATTACTTTTGGAGAGAGATCCCACAAGGAAGGAAAATATATCTTAATAAAGGCTATCATAAACAACAAAGTAGTAATGATACTACATGTGAATTCACCAAGTGGTGGGCTGGTCATATTCCTAGAGAATATTTTAAGTCAGTTACAGGAAGAAATATACCAGTAGGGGACCATAACTTCCCCTCTCAGAATCAGACAAATCTAGCCACAAAATAAATAGGCAGATAAATAGAATCCTAGAAATCCTTGATATGATAAACCTCTGGAGGAAATAAAAGAGGGACAAAAAGGAATTTACACTTTTTTGGTTGTATATGGTACCTACACAAAAATTGAACATGTATTAGGGCATAAAAATCTCATGATCAAATGCAGAAAAGCAGAAATAACCAATGTTTCCTTTTTCAGACCACAATGCAATAAAAATTCTATTCAATAAAGAGGCAGGGAAATATAGAATAAAAACAATTGGAAATCAAATAATCTAATTCTAAAATATGAGTGGGTAAAATAACAAATCAGAGAAACAATCCATAATATCATCTAAGATAACGGCAATAATGAGACAACATACCAAAACCAGTGCACCTGAAGCAGTTCTTAAGAGAAATTTTATATCTCTAAATATCTATCTACATGAATAAAATAGAGAAAGACAAGATCAATGAAATTGGGCATGCAACTAAAAAAGCTAAAAAAAATTTAAAATCCCCAATTAAATACCAAATTAGAAATTCTGAAATTCAAAGGAGAGATTAATAAAACTGAAATTAAGAAAACTTGTCAGCCAATTAATAAAACTAAGAATTTGTTTTATGGAAAAAAACAACAAAATAGATAAATCTTTAGCAAATTTCATCAGAAAAAGAAAGAAAAAAGAAATCACTAGCTTCAAAAATTAAAAAATGGACTTGCCACCAATGAAAAAGAAAATAAAGCAATAATTAAGACCTATTTTGCACAATTAAATGGCAGTAAATCTGACAATCTAACTGACAAGTATGAATATTTACAAAATACAATTTATATTAATTGCAATTTATATTAATTGCAATTCATTTAGTGGCAATTAATAGAAGAGGAAATAAATTATTAAATTAATGCCTTTAAAAAAAAAGAAGTTGAACAAGCCATTAATGATTTCCTTATTTAAAAAAAAAATCTCTAGGGTCAGATGGATTCATAAGTGAATTTTTCTGAATATTTAAAGAATAATTAATTCCAATGCTATGTAAACTATTTAGAAAAATGGTAAAGAGTCCTGCCAAATCCCTTCTATTACAAAAATATGGAACCTAAACCAAGAAGAACCAAAACACAGGGAAAAAATTACAATCTGCTTAATGAATATTGATGCAAAAATTTTAAATAAAATATTAGCAAAGAAATTACAGCAACTTATCAGCAGGATAATACACTATGACCAAGTGGGATTTATAAAAGGAATTCAGGGCTGGTTCAGTAAGGGGAAATGTATTACCATAATTTAGCATATCAATAACAAAACCAACAGAAAGAATCATACAAAAATCTCAATAGAAGTCAAAAAGATTTTGACAAAATACAGCACCCATTCCTATTAAAAATAATAGCATAGGGATAAAGGAAGTTTTCCTTAAAATAATAAGCAGCATCTAAAATCAACAGCAAGCATTATTGTAATGTAGAGAAGCTGTATGCATTTCCAGTAAGATTAGGGGTAAAACAAGAATTCCTTTTAAAAACATTATTATTCAACATTGTACTAGGGGAAAAAAAGAAAACAAAATGTAAGGAATTAGAATAGGCAATAAGGAAATATAATCATCACTCTTTGCAGATGATGTGATGATACATTTAGAGAATCCTAGAAAATCATCCAAAAACCTACTTGAAACAATTAATAGCTTTTGCAAGGTTGCAGGATATAAAATAAACTCACACAAATTGTCAGCACTTCTATATATAATTTACAAAGCCCATAAGCAAAAGATAGAAAGAGAAATTCCATTGAAAATAACTATAGACAGCCGGGGCGGAGCCAAGATGGCGAACTGCAGACAGCGTTCTCTGTAAGCTCCTGAGACCTTCCCTCAGACACAGACAAACTGAGCCTCCGAACTGGTTCTGGAGTGAGGGCTTCACCAAACATTTGGACTACAACACACTTCTATCAAATATCTACTTTGAAAGAACTTCTGAGGTCAGTTTTAGACGGGGCAGGGGATCAAGCGGCTCCCCGTGCTCAGACGCCAGTACGCAGCCAGGGTGCAAGTCTGGGGCTGGGACGGACCAGAAGATTTTAGGCTGCCAGGAAGTCCCTGGGAGACGCTTGGGCCACTTTGCTCTGCTTGCGGGCAGGTGCTTTGGCAGGTCTACCTTTGATAAAGGGTGGATTGAGAGCAGCTGAAAGTGTGGTCCTAGTGCAGATCTAGCCAGATCAGCCCCAGACCAGAAGTCAACTCGGCAAACTGCCCCAGGGCAAATTGAAATTGCGGCGGCTGCTGCTGCTGCTGCTGCTGCTGCTGCCACCACTGCTGCTGCTGCTGCTGCCGCCGCTGCCACTGCTGCCACTGTTGCTGCTGCTGCTGCTGCAGAATTCCCTGCTGGTGACTGATACCTCAGCTAAACATCATGAGCAAGAAGAAGAGTGCTCTCACCATAGACAGCTTTTACGGAGAGAAACTAGAGCAGTCCCCAGATCCTGGGATTCTGAAAACAATCCCAGTTAAAGCCACAAAGGTGGACTTAAGCTGGTCTCCCTTTCAGAAGGCTTACCTGGAAGATTGCATAAAGAATCTCAAAAGAGAGCTAGAAGAAGATTGGGGAAATAAACTGAGAGCAGCGCAAGAAGGAAATATTGCCCTGCAACAGAGATGTGAAAAACTGGAAAATAAGTCTGGTGAATAGGAAAAAGACAAAAATTCACTGAAAAACAAAATTAGTGAATTGGAAA
>JAJPUD010018068.1:0-23833 GCA_023553655.1 Myrmecobius fasciatus
AAAATTCAGCAGCAAGAGATACAAAAAGAAATTCCATTCCAAATAGCATATGATAGGATAAAATATTTGCGAATCTATCTGCCAAGGAAAAGTCAGAAACTATACGAACTAAACCACAAAATACTTTCCACACAAATAAAATCAGACCTAATCAATAGGAAAAACATTAAGTGCTCATGGGTAGGCCAAGCGAATATAATAAAAATGACAATACTACCCAAACTAATCTACTTATTTAGTGCCATACCAATCAAACTCCCAAGAAAATATTTTACAGATCTAGAAAAATAATAACAAAGTTCATTTGGAAGAACAAAATGTCAAGGGTTTCAAGGGGATTAATGAAAAAAAAAAGGCAGATGAAGGTGGCCTTGCTGTACCAGATCTAAAACTATATTATAAAGCATCAGTCACCAAAACCATTTGGTACTGGCTAAGAAATAGAGCAGTAGATCAGTGGCATAGGATAGGTTATCAGGATAATCTAGGCAATAACCTCAACAATTTAGTCTTTGATAAACTCAAAGTCCCCAGCTTTTGAGATAAGTCCTCACTATTCGGCAAAAACTAATGGGAAAATTGGAAACTAGTGTGGAAGAAATTAGGGCTTGACCCATACCTAACCCCACATACCAAGATAAGATCTAAATCGGTTCAAGATGTAGATATAAAGAGTGATTTTGTAAGCAAACTAGAGGAACCTAAGATAGTTTACCTCTCAGACCTGTGGAGATGGAATGAATTTATGTCCAAAGAAGATCTGGAACTCCTAATTGAACACCAGATAGATAATTTTGATTATATTAAGTTTAAAAGTTTCTGTACAAATAAAACTAACGTAGACAAGATTAGGAGGGAAGCATCAAAATGGGAAATCATCTTTACATTTCATGGTTCTTATAAAGGCCTTATTTCTAAAATATATAGAGAATTGTCTCATATACATAAGAATTCAAGCCAGTCTTCAATAGATAAGTGGTCAAGGTATATGAACAGACAATTTTCAGATGATGAAATTAAAACCATCTCTAGTCATATGAAAAGTTGCTCTAAATCACTATTGATCAGAGAATTGCAAATTAAGACAACTCTGAGGTACCACTACACACCTGTCACATTGGCTAAAATGACAGGAAAAGATAACGATGAATGTTGGAAGGGATGTGGGAAAACTGGGACACTGATACATTGTTGGTGGAACTGTGAACGGATCCAACCATTCTGGAGAGTAATTTGGAGCTATACTCAAAAAGTTATCAAACTGTGCATACCCTTTGACCCAGCAGTGTTTCTACTGGGCCTATATCTCTATGATATAGAGGAGGGAAAGGGACCCACATGTGCAAGAATGTTTGTGGCAGCCCTTTTTGTAGTGGCTAGAAACTGGAAACTGAATGGATGCCCATCAATTGGAGAGTGGCTGAATAAATTATGGTATATGAATGTTATGGAATATTATTGCTCTGTAAGAAACGACCAGCAAGACGATTTCAGAGAGGCCTGGAGAGACTTGAATGAACTGATGCTGAGTGAAATGAGCAGAACGAGAAGATCATTATACACAGCAACAGCAATATTACATGATGATCAATTCTGAAGGACATGGCTCTCTGCAACAAAGAATTGTCTCAAACCAGTTCCAATTGTTCACTGAAGAAAACCATATACACCCAGAGAGAGGGATATGAAATATGGACCATAACATAACATTTTCATGCTCTCTATTGAGTTTTGCTTGCATTGTGTTGCCTTTCTCTGATTTTCTTTTCTTTTTTTCTTGTAGATAGGATTTTTCTTGCACAACTTGTCTAGTATTTCAACATTATTAACATGTAGTGGAGTTCCTGCCTTGTAGGGGAGGCCAGGGGACTGGGGGTAAAAGTTGTAATGGAAAGCTTTGTAAAGATCAATCCTGGGGAACTACCCATACATATGTTATACAAATAAAAAGCTTTAATAAAAAAAAAAAGAAACAACCAGCAGGATGATTTCAGAGAGGCCTGGAGACACTTGCATGAATTGATGCTAAGTGAAATGAGCAGAACCAGGAGATCATTATACATGGCAACAAGAGTATATGATAATCAATTCTGATGGATGTGGCTCTCTTCAACTATGAGATGATTCAAACCAGTTCCAGTTGTCCTGTATTGGAGAAAGCTATATATATACCCAGAGATAGGCTTGGGGGATATAAGTGTGGACCACAACATAGTATTTTCAAGCTTTCTGTTGATGTTTGCTTGCATTTTGTTTTCCTTCTCACTTTTTTTTCTTGTAGATCCAATTTTTCTTGTACAGCAAGATAACTGTATAAATATGTATACATATTTTGCATTTGTCATATATTTTAACATAGTTAACATGTATTGGACTACCTGCCATCTGGGTGAGTGAAGGAGAGAAAAATTTGGAACAGAAGGCTTTGCAAGGGCCAATATTGAAAAATTACCCATGCATATGTTTTTCAAATAAAAGGCTTTAATAAAAAATAAATAATACAAAACCGAGTATATAGTATCCCATATTTGGCTCTGCTTTCTTTTGCTTCTCTTTAACTTGGTTGAATTACATGTTTCCAGGGAAGGAGCATATGGATATTACCTTTCTGCTTCTTAAATTTAAAAATGATTCCTCAATAACTTGTCAGACCCTTCAAAGAACAATAGCAGTTACTAAGAAACTAAAATAAAGAAATCAGAATTCTTTATTCCTTTATCAGTATAATTTCTTTATTGTAGCTAACTTGTAAGGCTATTAAATTGCTTATGTGTTAGAATAATTATATATATATATATTATGCATTATATATATGAATATATATAAAATTTATGTTTATTTACATATGTATATATATGTTTATTAGATTTCTTTTATAGATTTTTCACTGTAGCCTATTAATCCTTATTATGTTTTCCCTAAATCACAAAATCTCAGGTGGAAGGGATTTCAGAATTTATTTACCCAAGCCATACCTAAAGAGAAATTCCTTTCATGCACTCCCCAACAAGTGACCATACAAACTTCAGTAGAAAACACAAACTTAAAGGAAACTTGCTAATTTATAAAGCAGCACATTACACTTTGGATCAACCATTTTTGTTAGTACATTAAATCTCACACTGAGCCAAAAATTTCAAATATCCAGTCATTGATTTATTTCTGTCTTCCAGATCCAAAGACAACAAGATTGATCCTATTTTTAAAGAAAGTCTTTCAAATATCCTTAGATAAAGCATTAAAAATTTTACTTCTCATTAAATGAAACCTATTGATCATTAACAGCTTTCAGCCAGCTAAGTATAGACTGCTTACTAGTCTAAAAAAGTGAAAAGTCATGCAGGTCAATACATTGAGGAAATCTTTTTATTAGAAAGTGGGTAGCTTTTTGATTGCATATTTCCTCTAGCTATGAGCAAATGGGGTAGTTTGAGGCAAACATTTCATAAAATATTTCTTCTGAGGGGTCTGAATAATTCATTTATTCGTGGAAAGAACAAGTTAAATATGTCTGATAATTTTCTTAAAAGCCATATGTTATTAAGACTTACTTTAAAGTCGTAGATAGAAACATTAACAATCAATTCCATCTAAGTTGCGATAGATATTAATTTCAATGTTGTGAATGTCTGTGTAAGTATATTGAAAAATCTTCAGAAAGTCTATATGATTATTATATAATATTTCCTCCAAAGGGGGAAAAAATTAAATGTATTCTGGTTTCTTGACTTAAAAAAATAACAATCTGATCTTTGTTCCATATTTAAATCTTTTTCAGAACATGTGTAGAACTATACTAATATTCTTCAGACTACTTCCATTCATCATATGATCTTTGTAATTTCTATTGACATATTTAAATGATCTTAGACCAGTTAAAATGCACAAAATGGGGCAAGAAGGGAGCACATGTTGCTATGAAAGTTCACTACTAATGCACAGTAAATATGAATATAATTTCAATTTCTGTAGTTTATTATAAATAAATTATGCATTTATATTTTGGCCAAGATTATAATAAAAATATGCATGTTAAATTTCTTGTCATTTGTAAATTGAATCTGTGATAGAAAAAAACAATTAGGAGAAATCAGATCTTGGGAATATAGCATGGTTTTTGTTATTTCTTTCATTTGATGTATATTTTGGAAGTGGTGATATTTACCTAACTGGTAGTGTTTTGCTTTGTTTATTTTTAGTACATCTCTTTTAACAGCTAATCATTTGCTTTACTTGGCAGGGTTTTCCATCATTCATATGATGTTAGAGGAAGTTACTTGTGTCTAGAAACCTTATAATGAGTACTTCAAGGCAAGATGACCAGGCAACATCTTTTTGTCTTTGGGCAGATGATAATAGCTAATCTATTCAAGAAAGACTAGAAAGACATACATGAACTGATACTGAGTGTAGTGAGCAGAACCAAGAGAACACTTTACACAGTTACAGGATTATGTGATGATCAACTGTGAGGGACTTGGCTCTTCTAAATCTGTGGTGATTTAAGGCAATTCCAAAAGACTTGGGGTGGAAAATACCAATTGCATCCAGAGAGAGAATTATGGAGACTAAATGTGGATCAAAGCATAGAATTTTCACCTTTTTTGTCTATGGTCTTTTTCTTTTTTCCTATTTGTCTGAATTTTCTTGCACAACATGACAAATATGGAAATACATTTAGAAGAACTGAAAATATTTAACCTGTATCAGATTGCCTGGTGTCTTGGAGAGGAGATAAGGAAGGGAAGGAGAAACATTTAGAACACCAAGTCTTATAAAAATGAATGTGGAGAACTATATTTACATATATTTGAAAAAAAAATAAAATACTATTAAGAATAAAAAGATAATAAAAATCTAATAATCTGATCTCTGCCTAAGAATATTTTAGCTATTTTTCAATTTAGTTGTCATTTTTTTGCTTCTGATTTCACTTCTAGTCAAAATGCTAATAAAGATAAAATTGAGTTCCTTCAGTCATACAACTTGTTAGTCTTTCATCAAAGATCACAACCTGAATACCATCAATTAAGTTTGTTTCTGCACAACCTGAGGACTATATAAACCTGAGCACTCTCTACATACTTTTCTTTCCACTATTGAAGTCATGTGGGATAATGGGCTATTTCATGTGTCACCATAGACAGTCTTCTGATAATTAAAGTTTCCTATGCTTAGCTACACTTCATTCTATTGACAGGAAAAACATGTTGCTAAGACTATATTCAAAACCTTTTCACTCAGAGCTTTTTCTCAATTGACAGAGGTTAGGATGGTGACCTACATCCATACTATTTGCCATAAGAACAATTGGTCATAGAGGGCTTAGGAATAACTATTGCTGGTAAAAACAGTAGGGTTAGGTACATCAGATGATTTTTTGGTTTTAGATGTTTGAAAAAAAATTATTTAAGTTTTGTGTACTTCGAGAGGCTTTTTTCCTTAGCCTCTTGAAATTAATCTTTAATTTCTTTCAAGATTCAGTTCAAGCAGAGTCTTCTATGTGGAATCTTTGGTCATGCCTCTTTCCTTCAACTGCTACCTACTTTCTAGTAACACTTTAAAACTGTGTGCTTATTTTGGATTTATTATTATATGATTATATATTATGAGTATATAAACTCCTTGAGGTTGGATATTATTCATTTTGATCTTTTTATCCGTAGTATTTAGCACAATGCCTGGAGTAAAGTTGGCACCTTCTTTTTAAGTGCTTATTCATTGAGTAATTGACTCATTTCTGGAAGAATGAGACATCTAAATAGGATAGTTTATAATTGTCATCTAATATGATTCTCACACAACTCTATGAGGATGATGGTATTATCCTCATATCACACATGAGGAAATTGAGGCCAGAGGAGTTAAATGACTTGTTCAGAATCATACAGTAAGTATGAGTTAGATTTTTGAACAGAGTTCTTAAGAATTCCAAGTCCTGTAGCTAAACTAATAGAGCCTTGTATCTTTTCAACATCCTCTGTAAGAGCCATTCTTTTGCCTATAGAAAACTCTAGGACATAGTTCAGGATGGAAAGGAATGCTGAGAAATGGTCACAAGGAAATGAGAGACTTAATCACAGTTCCAAGGTTGAGAGCACTAGTGATTGTGGGCAGGATAAGGGTCTTTCCTGGATTGAGACAAGATTGAAGACCAAGAGATTAGTGATCATATGTCTCTGAGGATCACACTACGTAGGAAGCAGAAGAAATGTGTAGACTCTCCGAACTAGCTCTAAAAACAGCATTTCTCCACTCCCACTTGAGCTAACCCCAACTTTAACATAAGATTAAAAGTCAAAAAATTGACTAGAAGATAAGTAAACAATTACAATAAAAGGATCTGAATATAAAACATGACTATGGTGGCAGGGAAGAATAAGACATGAACTTAGAAGAAAACAACAATATGTAAATAATTCAAAAATTCTCAAAAAAATACCAACTGGACCCAAACCCAATACAAATCCATCAAGAAAAAGATAAGAGCACTAGAGGAAAAACTGGGAAAATAAATGAGGATAATAAAAGAAAATTATTAAAGGAAAACAGATTGATATAAGAGGTGCAAAAAAACCTGAAAAGAAGAAAGTAAAAGAGGCACAAAAATTCACTAAAGAAAAGAAAGAAAAATCAGCCAAATGGAAAAGAGGTACTAAATTTCACTTTAAAAATTCCTTAAAAATTAGAATTGGGCAAGTGAAAACTCATGATTCCATGGGACATCAAGAAGCAATGAAACAAAGGCAAAAAACAATAAAAATGAGAAGACATGTGAATATATCAGAAGATAAGAAAAAAACTGACATGGAAAAAAGATCAAGGACAGATAATTAAAGTGTCATTGGATAAATAATGTGCCATGATCAAAAAATAGCCTACACATCAGGTTTCTAAAATTTATGCCCTTATATCTTAGATCCAGAGGGTAAAATAGAAATGAAAATAATACACTGATGCTAAAAATGATGCCAAAATGAAAACTCCTAGTAATGTTATAGCCAAATTTCACACTTCCTTGGTTAAAAGGAAATTACATCAACCAAATTATAGAACCATTCAAATATCATGGAGACACAGTCAAGATCATACAAGATTTACCAGCTTTAACATTAAAGAAGTGGAAGGCTTTAAATATGACATTCCAGAAGGCAAAAGAGGTAGGATTAATACAAGAATAACCTACCCAACAAAACCAAATTTAATCCTTTGGTGGGAATTATTCTTTAATGACATAGATGCCTTTCAAGTATTCATGAGGAAAAGAACAGAGATAAATAGAAAATTTGACATTTATACACAAGACTGATGAAAAGCATAAAAAGATAAACATAAAAGAGTAATCATAAAGTTCTCAATAAAGTCAAATTGTTTACATTCCTACATGGGAGGATGATACATGTCATTCCTAAGAAGTCTGTTATTAATAGGAAAAATAAAAGGAGTTTACACAAATGGAGGGCATGGATATAAGTAAATTATGTTGGGATGATCTCTCCCCAACAAGAAAAAATGAAAAAGAGAATTAGGAGAAGGAAAAGGTGAGATTGAGGAACTTATGTCAGATAAAAAGAAGAGATTTTACAGTATAGGGGAAAATTAGGGCCTAATATTGCATAATATTTCAATCTTAATCTCAGAATTGGTTTAAGAAGGAATATATATATAAAGATAAATATAGATGTATTAATATAATACTATAATATGTGTATATGTATGTATGTATGTATGTGTGTATTTACTCAGTGGTAAAGAAAAATGTAACTTACCCAAAGGGAAATAGGAGGAGAAGGAAATAAGAGAAAAGGACAAGTTGGGGCAGGGGATGATTAAAAAGTAAGGCAAATTAAGGAAGGCAGTGATTAGAAGCAAAATAGACTTTAAGGAAAAGTGGAATGAGAGACAGAGAGATAGAGACAAAACAACACAAAGATACAGAGACAGAGAGAAACAGACAGACTCAAGAAATGGAAAAAAATGGGATGGAAGGGAACACAAAGTCAGTAGTCATGACTGTGAATGTTCATGGAATGAATTCAACCATAAAACAAATAAATAACAAAATGGATTAGAAACCAGAATCTGACAATATGTTATTTATAAGAGACACAGAGAGTTAAAATTAAGGGGTAGAGCAGAAATTGATGTTTTGGGTAAACAAAAAAGGACAGTGATAGTAATCATGAGCTCAGACAAAGCAAAAGCAGAAATAATTCATTTAAAATAATCACTGAAAGTACATTTTGTTAAAAGATACCATAGAGAATAAAGTAATATAAAAAATTACAGCAAGTTTCTCTGATAAAGGTTTCATTCTGCAAATATATACATATGCATATATATATATATATAAAGAGAGAATTAAATCAAATTTCTAAAATTAAGAACCATTGACTAATTGATAAATGTTCAAAGGCTATAAACAGAAATTTTCAGAAAAATAAATCAAAACTATCTGTTGTCATGAGAAAAAAATCTAAATAACTATTGATTAGAAAAAAGCAAATTAAAGCAACTCTGTGGTATTGCCTTACAACCTAAAAGAAATAACAAATGCTGGATGAGATGAGAGAAAAATAGGTAGATTAATGAATGTTGAAGTAATCCAACTATTGTGGAAAACAATTAGGAATTATGCCCTTTTAATTCAGCAATTATCCCAAAAAGATCAAAGAAAAAAAGGAAGGGATGTATATGTACAAAAATATGTACAGTAGCTCTTTTTGAGATGGCAAATACCTGGAAGTTGAGGGGATGATCATCAGTTGGGGAATAACTGAACTATTTGTGGCATATGATTATGATGGAAGACTATTGTGCTATAAAATAGCACAGTATTTGTATGAATTGATGCAAACTAAAGTGAGAAGAACTGGGACATCATTGTGCACGGTAAAAGCAATGTTATAATGATGCCCAAGTGTAAAAGACTTGTCTACTCTGATCAATTTAATGATTCAAGACAATTCCAAAGAACTCATAATGAAAAATGTTATCTACCGAGAGAGAGAGAGAGAGAGAGAGAGAGAGAGAGAGAGAGAGAGAGAGACAGAAAGAACTGATGAATTCTGAATGTAAATTAAAGTATAGTTTTCTCACTTTTTATTTTTGAAATATGGCTGACATAGAAATTTGTTTTGCATAATTTCACATGCATAATTGATATATTGTTTGTCTTTTTGGTGGGTAGGAGAGTGATGAGGAAGAGAATTTGGAACTAAAAATTTTTTAAAAAGTTTAAAATAAATAATAAAAATAAAATATTAACAAATACTCAGAAAAATTTATAAATCAAGCAACCAAATATCAACTAAAACATTAAAAAGTAAAATAAAATGCTACAAAAGTTACTGACATTGTTATTGTTATTTTCATCATCATCAACAACAATTTGTCCTTTATATTTGAGGGAGTTGGGAATTTAGATTGATATTATCCTGGAACATGTCATTGGCTGTTAACTTTTGTGACCTTTTCTAATCAAAGTATTGGGGCATTTATTCATTTTTATAACTATACTAAAATCATGTTTGAAACAACTCAAGTACAATATACCCACTTTACTTCAATCTGTTCTGACATAGTTATGATTTCTTCTTTTATTTCCATATTTAACAACTTTTCATTCCAAATAGTTTGGAGATTATAAATATCTGGTTAACAACATTCATTAAAATAACTTTTTAAAATAAATATTTATTGATGTTATGTCCATTTGATTGTGGGTAACTTTGATTGTCATCCTTCTTTGGTGCCGCTGTAATTTATTTGTTGAATTCTCTTGAAGTCTGTGTGTAATGTAAGAATTTGCCATCGGGTAGCTTCTGAAAAGCAATTAACTTCTAGTGTCTGTGCCTGAACTTCTAGTGTCTATGTCTAATAGCATCTAGATATTCAAAAGGTATTAAATTTTTTGCAACTAATAGTGACATTCATTCATAGTTTCTACCATTTTCTTGCATGGTTTATATTAATCAATGAATCTGGGCTCCTTAAGGATATGGTAGAAGTGATATGATATATAATTATTTTTGTTGTTATTACATAAAGAGCTTATAATGTGTTTACCCAGTCTAGTATTATACGAAAGTTGCATTGAAAGGAAGAATATGAAGGTATAAAGAATATATCTGCCTATTCCAGAGGTGAAATAAGAATAAGAATATGTTTATATAGGGCCAACTATGGGACAGGAACTCTACTAAGCAATTTACAAATATCATTACTGATGATGAAATATTTATTATGATCTCATAAGATATTTAGTCTAAAATTAGAGATTTTATATTGTACAGAACCAAATTAGTAAGAAAATTTCAACATTGAAGTTCATAGGTGATTATGGTAATTAAATAAATGGGAGAAGATTAAAAGAAACTGTTTCCTAAACAGAATTAAAAAGTCAAAAATTGTTAGATGCATCATTATGTTTTTTGAAACAGTTTTCAGGTGTATCATTTCCAAGTTTCAAGGTAGTCACTAAATTTATTAACATTGGAAATAAAGTATTATATTTACTGATCATTGACTTATTTTTAAAAATGTGAATCCATCCAGCTTGTCCATATCATAGATTTTTTAATATATTCAACTAAAAGTTTTATCTTCATTGAATATATTGAGCTAATTTGCTTTGGCAAAATTCTACCAAAATATCCACTACAATGACTATACTTCACTTTTTTTTTTAACCACAAAATAAGATGTTACTAAGCTAACCTGGAGAGCAAGATAACTTGACTTAGAAGTTAGAGTTATTCTCCCCTTCCTCAAACCTCCTTTTAAGTGGAAGAGATTCAGGAGTTGTGTGGAATCATTAGTAAATATGATAGATTGAGTGTCACTAACCAATCAAAAGAAGACAGGAATGGATTATCTTTGTGAAAACAGCACAAACTAGAGGTTTTAGTGGCCTTTTGACAAGAATGCCAAAGGAAGCTTCTGTCCACTTACAATAGAATGTTAATAGCTTATGTCACTTTCACACTGACAGCTCTGAAGTGAGAGGCCACTAATCTCTGTTTGTAATATCCACAGCTGAAGAAAAAAAAAAATAAGTCTTTCTGCTTAAGCATGGGATCAGCATTAACAGTCTAAAAATTTAGGGAATGCTATACAGCATGTCTGGAAGACAGAGGGAATAAAAGGTGTTGCAATGGGTCCTTTTTATTGTTTTCTCCTGCACTGATATACACAATTAAAATGGAATGCAGTTTTCAGGACTGATCAGCTCACAAATCAACCCTTTTGGGGAGGATGTGTATATATCTAGCACACATTATAGATATAAATCATTACATAGTTTTATCAAAGAGATGAAGACTATTGTGCATTTGTAGTCTTGGGTTTGTCTGAGATTAACCAACTATTTATAAAAGTAAATTAAATCAAAAAGGAATATTCTTTGTCAGGGAGTGGATACCCCAAATCTAAAATGGAATCTGTTCATCAGCTCAACATTATTCAGGCACATAAAAAGGAGACATTTTAACAATCCCTGGCTCAATTAGGCATCAAATGTGATTCTGGCAGAAACCTGGCATACTTCTTCATTCTCAGGAGGTTTGGATGGCATTATTTACAATTTCTTCCCCAATGAATGCCCTGAAAAAAAACTCTGGACACAATCATAACTTATGCACCAATCTCATAATTCTCAGAATGACAGTTCAATTGGACATCCTTCATCTAATTAGGTGGCAGTATACTGACAATTGAAATGCAGTAGCTCAGAGCTCAGCTTTGAAGGAACAAGAAACAGTGAAGGGTGCATTTATGAAATTATTTTACATAGACAACAGAGGAAACTGATCTCCAAAAAGTTCAAAGGCCAACATAAGAAATAAATAAAAACAAATGGTAAATGATGCCATGAACAGTAATGGCTTAATTACCCTGGAAACTTTCCACAAAGAAACATTTAATGTGTTCAAACCCACATTAACCCAATTGGGATTTTCTACATTCTTCCTTATCCAATTACCCTGAAACCCAGAATTTTATGCTGTGATAGGGGGAAATATACTTTTGTTAGATGTCAAATACACCTTTCTTAGATCATTAGGATCTGACTCATGCTTTAGGTACAAAAAAATGTCATCTCTTAGATGGCAAAATTGTATTCAGAATGGTTGCTCCTTGTGCTTAAGGGATTTAATTTCTACAACAAAGAAGCTTTAAATATCCCCCATCCATGAAATGTATTGCAGAAAACTAATAACATATTTCCATTCTTGAATTTTTTGTACCTGTCATCTATAGGGTTAAATTTGAGAAACAAGTAAAATTCTTTTTATTTGTTCATATTTTACTTATTGTTCCCTTTCCCCCTTTTAGTCTTACTTTACTTCATTAGATGCAGTAATATCTCCCTTGTCTGTGACAATTTCCATTAATATCTCAAACAGCAGCTATTAAGTCTCATTACAAGAAAAAGATTATAGAAGGATAACGCACAATAACAGAGAAGATAAAGACAATAGATAAAGACAAATTTCATTTGTTTCTTTGTTCTTAAGATGCAAATCAAATTTGAAGCTTCTTTTAGTCTGCTTTTTCCTCAGTTTGGTCTTTCAAAGGTTTCCAAAAGGAAAAACCTTCATGGCCAAATAAATTCTTGTATTTGGATTATTCATTTCTCAAATTTCAACAAAAGAAATGTAGCTTCTGACAGAGATTTGCCACACTTATTACTTTTAAAAATCTCATTGTCAGAAAACACAAAAATCTTTTAGAGTTTAATCATTTGCATAAACTATTCTAGGAAACTGAACAGTAGGCTATAATGAAGCTAATTAGTGGTTGTTGCAAAGACAGTTTATAAGGTGGTCATTATTACCAACAATATAATCTATCATTCCATCAAAATACTTAAAAGATCAATTCTTAGACAATTATTCAAATATATCCATGGGAAACTGGCTAGGAGTAAAACTCATTCACTGTTCCCCAGGAAATAAACTATTGGATATGTATTTTTTACCTTGGTTAACAACTATTTACAATTGTGAATTTAGTCTTTCAAGGAGTGGAAGTTCAAAGATTAAAAGTAATATACTTCTATTTGAAACAATGAATCTTGATATTTATTATATAATAGTCTAAAATAAGTCATTTTCATTTTTTATCTTTAATATAAATTTTATTAATGAGCAGCACATAGTTAATGAGCAAAGTTTTATCAAATAATGGTTTCTGTCACTCATACCTAAGGTTGAATAAGTAGTTCTTTGTTTCAGTAATTGAAGATCTGACAACATTTGCTTTTCTCCAGTAGCTAAGAAACACCTGAATGTAGCACCTATTTATTAAAAGTGAGTACTTAAAATAATAATTTTATCCAGAAACTGAAACATTGTTAATTAATTATAGCCAAAAGAGTTTAGAAACTATCCTAGTCAGCAAATATCTGATTTGTTTGCCCGACAGAGAGTAATGTATGCCAAAGGCAATCTTGGTAATACAAATGTGTTTGCACAATTGTAAGTAGAAGAGTGGGATGAATAATTATGTGTAATATGACCTCATAAAGTAGATATGAAAGCAAAAGAAAGTAATATTACTTTAAAGGAAAATGGCTGAGATATCCAACTGAGCAATCATTCCATGGGCATGTGAATAGAACTAGAAACAAAAGAAAAGTGGAAAAAATAGATTTGGAATATTAAAAAACTTTTCTCCATTAAAGATATCTAATCCACTGTTCTTGGAACCTAATATCCCACTTCCATATGTTGTCATCTGTTACAAAGTAATAATGGTAAAAAAAATAGGTTAGGCAAATATGTTGACTCAAGTCTGTATAGAGAAGATATATTCTGGAAGTGATACAAATATATGGGATGTTGGGGGATCAATATATATAGGAGGAAGTGATATCAAAAGTTTGTAAAAGTGCTTGGACATTACTAATACTGAAAAAAAGATTAATAAGAACTATCAATATTATAACAATCAAACACCTAATCTCCCATCTAGTCAAAAGAATTATGAAAGTAATCAATATGTAAATCAAGGTTTCTTTGCTAAGTGTATTAATGTTGTTATTATTGTTGTTGATCATTCATACTCAAAGAGAACTAGTAACATAAGAAGGATGGTGTTTGTCTTGCAAGTAAATTGGATTTGAATGAGACAGAGCTGTGTAAAGTGATTAACCACATCCTCTCCTCTAGAGTCAAAATTAGTAAACTTGTGTAGCTACTACAAAAAAAATTGTTTAAGGATCAAATGACAGAGTATGTGTAAAGTGCCTTCCCCATTTTAAAGTGTCATATGAATGTCAATTATCAATATAATTATTACATTCTAAAATTGTAGTGATTTAAAATAATTCAAAACATAATAATAGGTTAATAACGGGCATAGATTATGCCAACTGAAAAAGAAAGCATTCAACTCATTAAGAAATTTTACTATAACAGAACTTAGTTATAATAGCATTTCCAAAATACATTATTTGGCACAATGTAGATTCTTCAGGTTCTAAAAAGAGATATTAATTGATCTAATATGCTCACTATGACAATGTCTCACCTAGAACAGTAATCAAAGATTACTTTTAGAAGGGAATTCTAATACAATTATTTTAAAATATCTCCTACTTCATATATAAATGCAGCTAGAATTTGAGTTTTAAGATGATTAAGTGATTTCTATTCAGTTGCAGATAAGTAACAAAAATATGTAATAAACATTTAAGGAACTAAAATGTAAACATAGCAAGATGATTATCTATAATATATACTAAACATATTGCACACATGTACATATTTGTGTATGTAAATATCAAGAACAATTCTTTAATCAATAAGTGGGAAATCATACAAACAATTGATTTTCTAGTGAAAAATTGAAAACCACAAATGACCAACTTTTTTTTTCAAATCAGTAATGGTTAAAAAAAAAAAACATGCAAGGCAAAATGCCTCACAGGTTTCAATCCATGAAAAGGGGCAAAGATCAAAAATATAAGAATAGTTAATGTTGGAGGGACTCTGAGAAGATAAAAAAACTTTTATGTGCTGTTGGCTCAACATTATTAATTCAATTTAGAATTAAGCAAGAAGAATGACTAAATCATTTATATTCTTTCCCCAGAATTTCCACTATCAGGATGTAACCCCCCAAAAAGTCAGTGTCAGAAACACAGATCCAAGATAGAACAAAACAATGGTAGATCTTTTTCTATTTGTAATAGAGAAGAAGGGGATGGGATTGAAGGCTCTTTGCTATCAAGCATGATTCCATTTTCCCCTTTACATTCTCAATGCCTAGACCACAGCCCATTAAATAACAGACACTTAATCAAAGATTGTTGAATTAAATTTGAAACTGGCTGGAAACAATCTGTAATATATTAATGGAACAAAATTTTATTTTATTGGTAGAAATTATGAATACAAGGAATTCAGAAAAACATGGGAAGATCTATATGAATTGATACAGGAAAAAATAAGTAAAACCTAGGGAACAAAGAACCCTCAATGACTGAAATTAAAAGTTCAATAAAGGGAATTTGAACTTTTAGTAATTGAGATATAAAACAATAATGCATAGAGAAAGGACTCTACTGAAATAGAATATTTTATACCTGGTCAGATGTCATCTCTGTACCAGACATTGGCTTCATTGCTTTTCTTTCTCAAAAGGGAGCTGTCAAACTTGGGGAGAGTGGCTTGAACTGTGATAAAATGCATCAGTACAACATTTTTTTAAATGAGGAATGGGATAAAAAGGAAAGAAAAGTAGCACTAAAATTAGCACCTTTTCCCTAAGCTTCTCCCCCCCCCCTTTTTTTTTGTATTTGTCTGTCTTGGTTGAAAAAGCCCATAGACTGGAAAAATCATTCTTCCACTGCTGTTTACATTTGTGAAAATTTAAATAGTTGCATGTTGATTAACTAAAAATATGATAATCAGCCCACACACTTTATTAGGACACATAATGCATAATTTGTACCTTAAAAGCACTATTTGTTCACAAAGGTATTGCAGAATGATTGGTAAGTGCTATTTAATAACATTTTAGAATTGGAGTGATTATTAACAAAACAACTCAAATATACAAATAAAGATAAAAGCAAGAAAGGCAATCTCTCAATGCATTTGAGCTTAAGGCAGTTATAGAAATGTTCACAGTACTATAATAAATTTATGATTTCCCTAAAGTTGTACTTACAGATTTCTAGTTTTTTAGGGACAAAAGAAAAGTTAAAGGTCATTTATTCAACTCATATTTTATAGATGAGGAAATTTAGATACAGTGAAGTGCTTGAGTTCAAGAAATATAGTCTTTCATAAGTGACAAATTTGGAAATCATAGCCAATTAATGACTCCAAATTTAATCATTGTACCCCTATATCTTACTTTTTAAAATATACACATTTTCACTCATTCACTTTAGAAACAGGAATTCTTTATTTTCATTAAAAGAAATTCAATTTTAAAATACCCTAATTATCCACAGTGGAAACACAACAATTTTCTTCTCTGGATCTCTCCCCTCCCCAAATTTTTTACCTAAATATCTTCTTTTTTGTATATACCTATCTAAGGAGATCCTTGCATTCCTATACCATTCATACACCTATTTGTTTTATTTGTTTATTCATTTCAAGGAAATATTAAGCCTTTCTAATGGCTTTACAATCACATTTTGCTTTATTCTAAGATCACCACTAAGTAAGACTCAGAAGATGAGGCATATATTCAGAGAGCTGTAGTGTAGGGAGAAAATACAAATATGAGACATGTGTAAGAAAAATAAAAAGATCACATGTAGAAGACACCATTCCTGGCTGATGTCTTCATCAATGAGTTTTCATGCTTATGATGTCATTAGAGCCTGAATACTGAATGAAATTAGAATAAATAGAAGTAGAACACATTCAGCAATAATTAAATGAAATGAGCAAAAGCACAGATATAGGAAAATTCACAGTGTATTCAGGGGACAGCTAAGAGATTAACGTGGCTGAAGCATAGAATGAAAGAAGGGAGTAATATAAAGAAAAATTTCAAGGAATAAGATATTAGACCACTTTGAATGCCAGAATTTAGAATAAGCCTTAATGTCAATTCTCTCAGTTTAAGTTCATTGTTGGTAAAAATGAGACACTCAAAGATCAGTGATTAGTTAACAAAAGGGTATATCTACGTTTTCTGGCTATGCCCCCATTATTTCCATATGGAAATATCTACTCATCAAGGCAAGATTTGATGAAGGACATGGTGACTCGTGGAGTCTTCAAAAATCCACTAAGTTGTTGGAGTCCTGAGTGTTTATGTCTTTAGATGGCTTCCAAGAGGCTGAGAGAAAAAGAGACCCATCAGCTCTGTGCAAAAGGAATTTCTTCAGGCCACAGGAAGAAAAGAAGAAGGATTGGTATAATCTATATTTGTAGAGGAAATTCTGATGCATATGATTCTTTATTTCTGGGCAAAAGAATGTGTCCTTTACCTGTGGTCAAAAAGGACTCATTAAAAGTTTGGTTTTGGTTTTCTTTTTCTTTTTTTTCTTTTTTTCTTTTTTTTTGATTAGGAGAATAACATGACTATTATATGCTAAAATACATTCAGAAGCTATGTATAGAATAGATGGGGGAAAATAGGGAATAGGAATAGAGAAAGCAGACAGAAGGTTATTGCAAAAATCCAGAAGAGAAGTAAGGAGGGCCTTCATGAGAGTAGTCAAAATGAAAATGGTAAGGAAGAAACAGGTGCATAACTCAGAGAACCTGGGTAAGCTAATAAAATAGATGGGTTGCAAGAATTGTCAAAAGCCATTTAATCTGTGTCATATTTGAAAAAGAGCAATATCAACAACATATTGAAGTGTATAGTAGTTGTCTAATTTTTACTTCAAGACCAGTAAAAACTATTTACTGAGATATCTCATTGCTTCTATAATTGTTAGGAAGTTTGTTTTTCCATCAAGTGAAAAAACTGTTTTCTTGCAGCTCCCAACCCATTACTTCTAGTTCGGATGACTGGAAGCAAACAAGCCTCATCATTCTTTCATATACTTGCAGATGGTTATCATGGCTGACGTCTTTCTTTCTACAGGTTAAAGATCTTCAATTTTTTTTAACCTGATCCTCATATTTCTTACCTAATTTACCCTGCTGAAAAAATGCTTCCTTTTCATATAGCATTGTATAAAGCATTGTAGCATATATGTTGCACACCTGCAGTATAATATTAATTATTTCAGGACAGAAACTTTTGTTCTTTTTTTATTAAAGCTTTTTATTTGAAAAACATATGTATGGGTAATTTTTCAACATTGACCCTTACAAAGCTTTCTGTTAAAAATTTTTCCTCCCTAATCCTCACTGCTCCCCTAGATGGCAGGAAGAATACTATATGTTAATTATGTTAAAATACTTGAGAAATCGAATATGTGTATACATATTTTTACATTTATCTTGCTGTGCAAGAAAAGTCGGATCTACAAGAAAAAAAATCTGAGAAGGGAAACATAATGCAAACAAACATCAATAGAAAGCATGAAAATGTTATGTTATGGTCCACATTTCATATCCCTCTCTCTGGGTGTATATGGCTTTCTTCACTGAACAATTGGAACTGGTTTGAAATATTTCATTGTTGATTAGAGTTATATCCATCAGAATTGATCATTATGTAGTCTTTTTTTTAAAGCTTTTTATTTGCATAACATATGTATGGGTAGTTCTTCAACATTGATTCTTACAAAGTTTTTCTTTACAAATTTTTCCCCTACTCCCTTTCCCTCCCCTAGATGGCAGGAAGTCCACTACATGTTAATTATATTAAAATACTTGACAAGTTGAATATATGTATACATATTTCCATACTTATCTTGCTGTGCAAGAAAAATTGTATCTGCATGAACAAAAAAAAATGAGAAAAAGGAAACACAATGCAAGCAAATATCAATAGAGAGCATGAAAATGTTATGTTGTAGTACACATTTTGTATCCCTCTCTATGAGTGTATATGGCTTTCTTCACTGAACAATTGGAACTGGTTTGAAGCATTTCATTGTTGAAGATCATCATATAGCCTTGTTGTTGCCATGTATACTGATCTCCTAGTTCTGCTCATATTGCTCAGCATCAGTTCATGCAAGTCTCTCCAGGCATGTCTGAAATCATCCTGCTGGTCATTTCTTATAGAACAATAATATTCCATAACATTCATATACCATAATTTATTCAGCCATTCTCCAATTGATGGGCATCCATTCAGTTTCCAGTTTCTAGACACTACAAATATTCTTCCACATGTGGGGCCCTTTCCTTCCTTTAAGATCTCCTTGGGATATAAGTCCAATAGAAACACTGATGGGTCAAAGGGTATGCACTGTTTGATAACTTTTTGAGCATAGTTCCAAATTGCTTTCCAGAATGGTTGGATCAGTTCACACTTCCACCAACAATGTATCAGTGTCCCAGTTTTCCCACAACCCTTCCAACATTCATCATTATCTTTTCCTGTAATTTTAGCCAATCAGACAGGTGTGTAGTGGTACCTCAGAATTGTCTTAATTTGCATTTCTCTGATCAATAGTGATTTGGAGCAACTTTTCATATGACTAGAGATGGTTTTAATTTCATTATCTGAAAATTGTCTGTTCATATCCCTTGACCACTTATCTATTGAAGAGTGGCTTGAGTTCTTATATATATGAGACAATTCTTTATATATTTTAGGAATGAGGCCTTTATCAGAACCCTTAAATGTAAAGTTGATTTCCCAATTTATTGCTTCCCTCCTAATATTCTCTGAATTAGTTATGTTTGTACAAAAACTTTTTAACTTAATATAGTCAAAATTATCTATCTGGTGTTCATTTAAGAGTAACAGTTATTCTTTGGACATAAATTTATTCCATCTCCACAGGTCTAAGAGGTAAACTATACTATGTTCCTCTAATTTGCTTATAATCTGCCTTATCATTTTTGAGACTAACAATTTGATTTTCCTCTTTCCTTTTTCTAATCAAATTAACTAAAGACTTATCTATCTTGTTGTTTTTTTCATAAAACCTACTCTTTGTTATATTTATTAATTCAATAGTTTTCTTATTTTCAATTTTATTAATCTCCCCTTTTATTTTTTTTCCCTTATATAGCTTTCCGTTACAAATTTTTCCCCCCAACTCCCCACCCCTCCCCTAGATGGCAGGATATCCACTACATGTTAATTATGTTAAAATATTGGCAAATCAAATATATGTATACATATTTCCAAACTTATCATTGTTGTGCAAGAAAAATCTTACCTACACAAACGATATATCAGATAAAGGAAACACAATGTAAGCAAACATCAATCAAGGAGTATGAGAATGTTATGTTGTGGTCCACATTTCGCATCCCTCTCTCTGGGTGTATATGGCTTTCTTCAGTGAACAATTGGAGGTGGTTTGAAACATTTCATTGTTGAAGAGAGCCATGTCCATCAGAATTGATCGTCATATAGTACTGTTGTTGCCGTGTATAATGATCTCCTGGTTCTGCTCATTTCACTCAGCATCAGTTCATGTAAGTCTCTCCAGGCCTCTCTGAAATCATCTTGCTGGTCATTTCTTACAGAACAATAATATTCCATAATATTCATATACCATAATTTATTCAGCCATTCTCCAATTGAAGGGCATCTATTCAATTTCCAGTTTCTAGCCACTACAAAAAGGGCTGCCACAAACATTCTTGCACATGTGGGGCCTTTTCCTTCCTTTATGATTTCTTTGGGATATAAGCCCAATAGAAATGCTGCTGGGTCAAAGGGTATGCACAGTTTGATAACTTTTTGAGCATAGCTCCAAATTGCTCTCCAGAATGGCTGTATCCGTTCACAGCTCCACCAACAATGCATCAGTGTCCCAGCCCTCCCACATCCCCTCCAACATTCATCATTAACTTTTCCTGTCATTTTAGCCAATCTGACAGGTGTGAAGTGGTACCTCAGGGTTGTCTTGATTTGCATTTCTCTGATCAACAGTGATTTGGAGCACCTTTTCATATGACTATAAATAGTTTTAATTTCATCCTCTGAAAATTGTCTGTTCATATCCTTTGACCATTTATTGATTGGAGAATGGCTTGAATTTTTATAAATATGAGACAATTCTCTATATATTTTAGAGATGAGACCTTTATCAGAACCCTTAAATGTAAAGATGATTTCCCAATTTATTGCTTCCCTCCTAATCTTGTCTGCATTGATTTTGTTTGTACAAAAACTTTTTAACTTAATATAGTCAAAGTTATCTATCTGGTTTTCAATTAAGAGTTCCAGATCTTCTTTGGACATAAATTTATTCCATCTCCATAGGTCTGAGAAGTAAACTATATTACATTCCTCCAATTTACTTATAGTATCACTCTTTATATCCAGATCATGAACCCATTTAGATCTTATCTTGGTATGTGGTGTTAGATGTGGGTCAAGCCCTAATTTCTTCCACACTAGTTTCCAGTTTTCCCAGCAGTTTTTGTCAAATAGTGAATACTTATCCCAAAAGCTGGGGTCTTTGGGTTTATCAAAAACCAAATTGCTATAGTTATTACCTAGTTTGTCTTGTGATTCTATCCTATTCCACTGATCGACTACTCTATTTCTTAGCCAGTACCAAATGGTTTTGATGACCGCTGCTTTATAATATAGTTTTAGATCTGGTACAGCAAGTCCACCATCGTCAGCCTTTTTTTTTCATTAATCCCCTTGAAATTCTTGACCTTTTGTTTTTCCAAATGAACTTTGCTACTATTTTTTCTAGATCTGTAAGATAATTTCTTGGGAGTTTGATTGGTATGGCATTAAATAAGTAAATTACTTTGGGTAGTATTGTCATTTTTGTTATATTCACTCGTCCTACCCATGAGCATTTTAAGTTTTTCCAATTGACTAGGTCTGATTTGATTTGTGTGGAAAGTGTTTTGTAGTTTAGTTCATATAGTTCCTGACTATCTCTTGGCATATAAATTCCCAAATATTTTACACTATCAACAGTTATTTGGAATGGAATTTCTTTTTGTATCTCTTGCTGCTGAACTTTATTGGTAATATATAAAACTGATGCTGATGATTTATGTGGATTTATTTTGTATCCTGCAACTTTGCTAAAGTTGTGAATTGTTTCTAGTAGTTTTTTAGTTGAGTATTTAGGGTTCTCTATGTATATCATCATGTCATCTGCAAAGAGTGATAATTTGGTTTCCTCATTACCTACTCTAATTCCTTTAATCTCTTTTTCTTCTCTTACTGCCAAAGCTAACATTTCTAAGACAACATTAAATAATAATGGTGACAGTGGGCAGCCTTGTTTCACTCCTGATCTTATTGGGAATGGTTCTAGTTTGACTCCATTACATATGATGCTTGCTGAAGGTTTTAAGTAGATACTACTAATCATTTTAAGGAAAAGCCCATTTATTCCTATACTCTCCAGTGTTTTTAGTAGGAATGGGTGTTGGATTTTATCAAAGGCTTTTCCTGCATCTATGGAGATAATCATATGGTTTTTATTAATTTGGTTATTAATATAATTGATTATGCTAATTGTTTTCCTACTATTGAACCAGCCCTGCATTCCGGGTATAAATCCTACTTGGTCATGATGTATTATCCTGGGGATGACTTTCTGTAATCTTGTTGCTAAAATCTTATTTAAAATTTTTGCATCAATATTCATTAGGGAAATGGGTCTATAGTTTTCTTTCTCAGTTTTCTCCCTACCTGGTTTAGCTATCAGCACCATATCTGTGTCATAGAAGGAATTTGGTAGTACACCTTCTTTCCCTATTTTTTCGAATAGTTTATATAGTATTGGGATTAATTGTTCTTTGAATGTTTGGTAAAATTCACATGTAAATCCATCTGGCCCTGGAGATTTTTTCTTAAGGAGTTGATTAATAGCTTGTTCTATTTCTTTTTCCGAAATAGGGCTATTTAAATAATTTATTTCCTCTTCTGTTAATCTGGGCAATCTATATTTTTGTAGATACTCCTCCATTTCATTTACATTCTCAAATTTATTGGCATAAAGTTGGGCAAAGAAACTCCTAATTATTACTCTAATTTCCTCTTCATTGGAGGAAAGTTCTCCCTTATCATTTTTGAGACTAATAATTTGATTTTCCTCTTTTCTTTTTCTAATCAAATTAACTAAAGGCTTATCTATTTTGTTGGTTTTTTCATAAAACCAACTCTTACTTTTATTTATTAATTCAATAGTTTTCTTATTTTCAATTTTATTGATCTCCCCTTTAATTTTCAGAATTTCCAATTTGATATTTAATTGAGGATTTTTAATTTGGTCTTAATCTCCCCTTTTATTTTCAGAATTTCAAATTTGACATTTAATTGAGGGTTTTTAATTTGCTCTTTTCCTAGCTTTTTTAAAATTGTAAGCCCAATTCATTGATGTTCTCTTTCTCTATTTTATGCAAGTAAGTATCTAGAGATATAAAATTACCCCTTATAACTGCTTTGGCCATATTCCACAAATTTTGATTTTTTTGTCTCATTATTGTCATTCTCCTGAATGAAATTATTGATTGTATCTATGATTTGCTCTTTCACCCTTTCATTCTTTAAAAGTAGATTATGTAATTTCCAATTAACTTTTGGTCTATTTTCTCCTGGCCTTATATTACATGTGAGTTTAATTGCATCATGATCTGAAAAGGATGTATTTACTATTTATGTTTTTTTGTATTTGATTTGGAGGATTTATGCCATAATACATGATCAAATTTTGTATAACTTCCATGAACTTCTGAGAAAAAAGTAAACTCCCTTCTGTCTCCATTCAATTTTCTCCAAAGATCTATCATACCTA